>MU854504.1:0-62156 GCA_033296685.1 Parachaetomium inaequale | reverse complement strand
GGGGGGGGGGGGGGGGGGGGGGGGGGGGGGGGGGGGGGGGGGGGGGGGGGGGTGGTCAGCTCCCACCAAACGGCCGGCTACCGAGGGACAGTTTTCATGGTATCTGGGGTCTCTGTCGGACCCCCATGTGCTATTGTGTCTCCACGGAAGGAACGGCAGGCGGAGGATGAACGCCGTTGGCCAGTGGCACAGCTGTGCCATCCGCGATAGGGTCCTTGGCCTCCTTCGCAGGGGTGCCGACTGGAGTCTTGTCTGGCGTGGTTTTCCGCGTCAGACTGGATGTCTCTGGCTCTTCCAGAATGGTCGCAAACTTCGCTAGAACTTGCTTCAAAGCTGGTCTGCGGATGGGTTTGCTGAGGAACTCGTTCATGCCAGATTCCATGCACTCCTTGATATTGCTCTCTTCCGAGAAAGCAGTCAAGGCGACGATGGGCGAGGAATAGCCCAGTTTTCGAATGAGCCTTGTCGAGGCCAGGCCATCGAGGTTGGGCATTTGGATGTCCATAAAGATGACATCAAAGTGCTGGTTGTTTTCCATGTTGGCCTTGACGAGATCATACGCCTCCTGGCCATCCTTGGCAATGGTGACATCGTAGACGTCCTCCAGTTTCAATAGCCTGCTGACAACCTCGATGTTGGTTGAGTTGTCATCGGCCACCAGAACACGCAATTTTCCCTCGCCGGCTTTACTCGCCATGGCCCGGCCAATAGCAGCCAGCTGGTCCTCCTTGCTTAGTCGGCGGTTCGGGGTTGTAGCAAAGAACGGCTGGCTGAGGCCGACGAGTCGCGGTTGCTGGTCAAGTACAGTGGACGGGGGCGGTTGATGCTGAATCTCGGCCGAAGTCCTCTGGATCGGGTTTCGCGCGTCGCTCTCAGTCGGGGCTGCGCTTGGCGGCCGAGATTTCACGCTACTGGACGCCGTGCTCGAGGTACTAAGCAGTAAGGGTTAGCCGTGTACGAGGAGAGCCATGTGCCGAGGTCGTAATTTCTTACCGGTTCTTCACGTATTTGAGAGGTATCTGCATCGTAAACGTCGTCCCCACGCCCGGCGTACTCTTGAGTGAGATGTGACCCCCCATGAGCGTAGCCAGCTGAGAGCAAATGCTCAGACCAAGACCGGTGCCGCCATACTTCTTGCTCAGGCCAAGATCTCCCTGGACGAAGGGCTCGAATATCTTTTGCTGCATATGATCAGGGATTCCGGGCCCTGTATCCTCAACCTCGAACTCAAAGAGGTATGTCTTCGCGTTCGGCGGTGGAGGTGTTGGTGAGCGTTCCCTGATTTGGATGTGCGGGGCAGCTTTCGGTTCCATGGGGTTGATGACAAGAGCGGTCCCTCCCTTGGCCGGCGAGATTGGTGCAGAGCCTGCTGAATGGGTTGAGGCGGATCCCATCCGGTGCCGGGTGCGACCTGCCCGGTTCGAGCCCGTCTTGGAAAACGATGACGTCCTGCTCTCATCGCTTGACTGCTCGGCCTCACCGACGCAGCGTATCCTGAGGTTGACGGTCCCCCCGGCCGGCGTGAACTTCAGACTGTTGCTGACGAGGTTGATGATGACCTGCAGAATCCGGTGTTGATCGCCCCAGAGGCACATGTCCTTGAGCCTGCCTACTCCCTGCGGGCCTAGAGCCGGAAGCTTCCGGTCCATGCTAGATCGCATGTCCGGGCCGGAGCTGGCGTCGGAGACGAAGGTAACTGTAAACCCACTCTTGCTCTCGCGAAATTGCGTGTCGAAGATGGCCAACACCTGTGCCCTGATGTCAGCGAGCCGAAACTCGCGCTCTTCAAGACTGACTTGCTGTCCGATCTGGTTTTTGGAGAAGCTTAGCAAGTCCTCGAGAAGATGAAGCAAGAGATCGCCCGATTTGTAGACCGTCTTGAGTGACTGCTTGATCCGCTCCAGGTCGTCCTCCTCCATGCACACGGCGCACATGCCCATGATGCCGTTGAGGGGTGTCTTCAGCTCGTGCGAGATGTTGGCGATGAAGAGTGTCTTGCTCTCGTTGGCCGCCTCGGCGGCCTTCTTGCTAATCTCCAGCTCCCTGGTGCGTTCTGCTACCTTTTCGTCGAGGGACGTGTACTGCTTGAGCAGCTCCTCGGTCATTTCGTTGAAGGTCTGGGTGAGCTCGGTCAACTCGTCTGTCACATAATGTTTTCCATTCTCAACCTTGGCGGGGATCTTGAACTGCCGCCGACCTGGCTCGACCGCCACGCCTTCCCGTAGCTTGGCCCTTTGTCGTTTGCGTATCTTCCGGCGGATTTTAGCCAACATCCCCTTTTCAAACGACCTTCCAGATGTCGTCCCGCCCGAACTCGGGTTCTCCTCATCAAAGACCTCCTCTTCGTCGTCCTCATAGCCGGGAGGATCAACTGCCCAACACTGTCAGCGCTGTCTTCCTCAATGGGGTACCTGGAGTAGCTGGGGAGCCGAAAAGGGGCAAAGGAGCGCGCGTTCAACCTACTAGAATTTTTTGTAGCAATCTTTAACCGCCTGATTGGCATCACACTAAAATGCACCAATGGTAACACGAGGAGTAAAATGAGGCCCAACGTCCCAAAGACGCATCCCAGGAGAATGGTTCGCAGTGTCCTGATCGGCTGGTAGGCCTCGCTCTGGTCTTTCTCCACCACGATGGCCCAAGACACCAGTGAGGTTTGTGGCCGGGCAACGCCCACAGCTACCGAGTAACCCTGCTCGTTCGTCGTCGAGAGAGTGCTAGTAGCGTTGTTCGGTTTCGAATTCTGATTCCTGAGCACGTCGAGTACGGCCGGATACTGGCGTAGTCGGAATGCATCGCTGTACTTGCCAGACCCGAAGCTTCGTTGGTTGTGTCGGTCTGACTGGCCTTCTGCAGGCTGGGGCGGGAGGAGAAATCGTACTTCTTGTTCCGAAAACTCCTCCGGCGGCGTCCAAGCCGCATAATGGTTCCAAGGGTTGGTGGAACCGATGAACAAGACGAGCCCCGTACTTCCGAGGCCTTCGTCGGACATCTGGACCTCGACTAGCGTCTTGGTGTTCGCAACCAGGGTCATGTAGCCGAGGGTATAGGCGCTATTCCGAACATCCCTGACGGGGATAGCTAGCAATAATGTCAGCTATTTCTTCCATGACGAATCAAGGCATCCGGGGGCACCGGGAGCCACTGAGAGCCCTAAAGGGAGGAGATTAAGCTCGAATTGTTGCTTACTGATGGAGATGAGGGCAAAGGTCGAGTTAACCACCAACGGTCCAAGCAGGACGCCCGCCCTGTCGCTACCGTTTCCTAAAGAAACCCCGGGAAAGACGGCGGCCGAGAAGGCGTTTGTGTTGGACATGGCCTCACTAGGACGGCCGAGGTCGTGATAGGTGATGTTAGGATAGAGCGACGGCGGGAAGCCATGCTCCGGGTCCCCCAGAGAGACCGGGGAGCCATCGGGGGCCTTGTACGGCAGCACGATGGGGCCGGACTCTGTGGCGCCGTTGCCTGTGACGTTCAGCAGGCCCTTTGCATCTCCGGTTGTGTTGCGCGAGTACAAGCGAGCTTGGAGCAGCCCGGAGAAGCCGGTACGGGCAAGGGCGCTTTCAATATCATCCTGAGCCCCGTCCCAGATGTCGTCAGCCGTTATGTTATTGACTGAAGAGTTGTAAAATGTATTGAATGCATCCTGAAGCAATAAACGGGTCGAGATGGTCTGGCAGGCCGTCTGAATCAGGTTGATTTCTGCAAGACAATGTCAGCTACTTCGTTCTAAATCGGGGCATCCGGAGCCTCGGCGAGCCGCAAAGGGGCAGAAAGAGCACGAATTTGACCGAACCTGAAGAAATACGGGCAGCCTTGAGCGACGCTGTGAGGCTGAGGCCGTCAGACTCGACGCCGACAACGAAGTTGTTTACAAAAATCCACGTCGGGACCGCCACCACAGCCAGTGAGATAGCGACCGCGAGTAAAACGACCGCCGCGAGCTGCTCCCGAATTGCAATCCGCATCGTTCCGAGGCATATTCTGCGAGCCCCAAGACGAATATCAACAACGGAGTGGTTGTCTTGTGGGTGGGTCCCCGCCGAAGGTGGGTGGTCGCACCTGCCGTGTCAACCTCAGCTAGCTCCAAGCTGATCGACGCGCCGGCATCCGTCCAGGACGGCAAGTAGGTAGCGGGCTGCGTCGTCCAGATCCGGATATGGTCCCCGGTCGTCGTGATCGTTGTCGAGAGTTGAATTGGTCTTCGGGCCGGCCACTCCTAATCCTCCGGTGCGGCGAGCTCGGTGCCGACAATTCCGTTCGTGCCAGACCCGGGATTCGCAACCACCGCCGCTGCTTGCTGCTGTCGTGCAATGCTGGGGTGCGTTGAGATCCAGCCAGGCGACAGACAGAGGGTGCAACGAGTGGCTTGTCGACAGCGACGGAAAGTTGACGATCGGGTTGCGTTGCCTCGAACAGTGTTGCACGGCGGAAGATCGAATTGATCGGCAAAACCGAGAGGTTCTGGGCCACGGGAGGATCAAGGTGGGTTCGCAGGCGGGAAACATGATGGGGAACCTTTCCTAATTCGTCAGCTGAAAGTGCCAAGATTCTAGAACACGCCGGCCCGGGGACGGTGGGTCGTGCGGAAAGTTCGTGTTCGTTCGCGACACTGGAGGTAAGTGAGTGCTTGCTTGACCTTGTCGAGAGGATGGCCTTCGAGGACTTCAATCAACTGAAAACAAGTTGATTCTTTTTTAGAAGGAAAGAAGTATTGCCTCTTTTTCTCCTAGTCTTTTCCTTCCTTCTTTCCTTTTTAATTTTCTCTTTTATTTCCCCTCTCCTTTCTATCTTTCCTTATCCCAGTTTAAAATTCAAGTTCTATACTTAAGATAAATATATAAGGATTAAACTATATTCTTTCTAACTCAATGAAACTACTATACAAGTTTCTAAGCAACCGTCTATTGGTGACAAAGCTTAAAGGTAGCAATTGTTAATCACTATATCATGGTCAAATAGTATAAGCTGTCAAGGCAGGGCTGGGGCAGAACATCCCGACTTCAGTTGACTCTAGTCATGATCAATCGTGTTTATTTGTTTGTTCATTCGTAAATCGTAATATATGGAACAAAAGAAAGGTCATTACAAGTCATGTAGTTAGTTAGGAATCCTCCGTTTCCTATGGTATCATCTCTTTCGTTATCCGGACCATCCGCCGTGGTCATTTTCTCCTCCCAACTCCGTCCGCAGTAGGCCGGCCGAAACACCGGCGGTACGCCACACTCCCCTCCCCTAAGACCGACTGAAAATCAGCGGCACCAGCGCAGTCCGGCTCTCCAGGCTGCGGTGGTCAGGCACGATGGCCACGTTGGCCAGGCTGCGCCCCCAGAGGCCCTCGCGGAGGCGGTGGCCCACGCTCGACGACGACGCGCAGCTCAGCCCGCTGTAGTGTTGCGCGGGGGGCAGGTTCAAGCCGAGGTTGAGCGCCGACAGGCCGGCGACGACGGCGGCCGAGTCC
Source organism: Parachaetomium inaequale (assembly GCA_033296685.1). Lineage (NCBI taxonomy): Eukaryota > Fungi > Ascomycota > Sordariomycetes > Sordariales > Chaetomiaceae > Parachaetomium > Parachaetomium inaequale. Next base: position 56,695 of record MU854504.1, on the reverse strand, counting down.
TTGCTGCGCGGGTCGCTGCCGTCGGCCTTGCTGCGCTTGGAGAACTCGCGCGACAGCTTGGTGATGACGGCCTGCTTGGCGCGCTTGAGCGCCGAGGAGCGCGCGGCCGCCTCCTCGGCCTCGGCGAGCATGTCCGCCTCGATGGTGCGCTGCGTTGGGGAGAGCCCGTCGTCCGACATGGTCGAGGACCTCTCGGGGGTGCTGCTGAGCAGTGGGCCGTATCTGGCCGAGGGGTCGTATACTGTTGGCTGCAGCATGACGGGGAGCGGATCCGGGTTGAGGATGGGCACGCTGATGTCCATCTTTGGCCGTGGTGTCTCGGGCGGCTGGTAAGCCTCGTCGTCCGTGCCAATGACTTCGGGCATGAAGGGGAGCTCAGGTACTTCTTCCGAGTGGTGCCGGCGATGGCGGCGGTGTCGCCGGTGGGACTCCCGGCTTGATGAGTGCCGATCGCTGGTGTCGTCGCTGCGCGAGTGCTTGTGGTGGCTCCGGCTGCTGTGGTGGCGACGGTCATCACTGCTGCGCTCACTTCGTCGGTCCTCGTTGCGGCGCTCACTCCTTCGGTCCTCGCTCCTGCGCTTCTCTTCGAGCTCGGGGACCTCCTCTTCTTCATCACGCTTGCGCGACCTTCGGTGGACGCGGCGCTTCTTGAGCTTGGTCGAGAACCCCTGGCTTGCCTGCCTCGCCGCCTCTATATCAGAGGCCAGTCCTCCGTCGTCCTCCGTCCTCCCTCCAGCCGAGTTGGGCCGTGGGCTTTCCTGTCTCCCGCTAGCTGAATTGGGACGCGAGGCATCCTGGGCGGCGGCAGTGACCCCGCGGGCCCACTCCTCAACGCCCGCCTCGAATGTATCCACGTCGTTCGCGCCGCCGAATACCATGCCCTCCAAATCCACTTCGAACAACTCCCGGCTCGCCGCGGTTGCGGCTGCCGACGAGGCTGGGAGATGCTCGTCCTCCACCGAGCTCGCGACAGCAGACCCAGAGGAGTTGGACCTGGATGTCCCCGGTCTGCAGTCGCTGTCACCCACCAAATGGCGGGACCACGAGTCGCTGCTCTCGCCCTCGGTCAGGGGAGCGAGCGCCTCGTCCCAGCTGCCGCCCTTGATGAGCGCTACGTTCTCAAAGTCAAACTCGCGCACCGTGTGCTTGTGGCTGGACACGAGGCCGCGCAGCTGGTCGACGTTCATTGTCGCGTTGCGCACCGACATGGACCGCAGGCGGGGCATGTACAGCGGCCTGCGGAAGGGCCGCGGCGGCAGCGGAGACATGGGGCTGGTGACCTCGTTGAAGAGCTTCTTGGAGTTCCGCGGCGGGGCGAAAAGGGGGTCGCCCGAGAGCGCAATGGGGCAGGGGCCCCTGCGGCCGAGCCAGGTGAAGGAGAGCTTCTCGAGTCGCGACGCAAAGGTCCGGATGTAGTCGTCGATGATCTTGAGGTGGTCCAGGCCGGGCGACGGGCCGTAAAAGTCCCAGGATTCGACCGAGATGTAAAGCTTCCGGATCTGGCGCCACCGCACCGACGCAGAGGGCAGCGCGCCAAAGCCCGGGGCGTGTCGGAGGTAGTTGAAGGCGGTAGGATGGACCCCCGACAGCGTGAGCTTCGACAGCTTGGTCAGGGGCGCGCGCTCAAGAGAGATGCGCAGGCTCATCAGCGCGTAGTCGACAATGTCCCGGCGGTACCGCTCCCTGGGGTCCTGTCCGGGTGTCTTGATGGTGAGGTGCCGCATGTTGGTCATGTGCTTCATGGCATTGATGAAGGAGGGCACATGGGTGGCCGCGTGGAACAGGGGCGGGTATTGCTGCGTCAAGATCTCGCCCAGCTCCGAGTTGCCGTACTTGGGCCTCGTGATGCCGGATTCGGTTGACGTGTGGGGGTTGTAGAGGAAGCATATCTCCTGGCCAGTCTGGGGATGGATCAGGGGAGGCAAGAAGGTGGCGTTGGAATGCGGGAGGAAGAAGGTGAGGTGCTCGATGTGGTGCCCGATCCTCGACAGGGCCTCTAGCCTGCTGGCCTTGGTGAGGCTGTTGGCCGAGAAGGTTAGGTTGGTTCGTAGGAATAGCCGCTTGGTGACCAAATTGCAGCAGGCCGAGTTGGCCAGTCTGATGGCGCAGATGTCCTCCTTGGGCAGCAGCTCAAAGAGTCTCTCGCGGATGTTCTGGTTTTGCCACAGGCAGTAGAATGCTTGTGGGTTGGTCGCCATGGTGCTTGCATGTCGTGAGGGCGACGACTGGATCGAAGTGTGTATGTGTGTGTTGACGAAGGCTGCGCTAACCAGCGATGATATGATTCGAGGGCGCGGCCTTCGAGGGGTACTTGACAGAGGGGGAAATATTTTTTGTTGAGGGTGGGATGTGTCCGTCTGGGAGCAATTCAAGAGGCGGGATACAGACTGGACGCTATTGACAATTCACGAAAAAGGAATGTAAAATGAGAGATGACTTCGATCTCGCTGGATGAGCACTGAGGGCACCGCCAGGGAGCCACGGACGAGGAAGAGATGATGCCGGAGAAATCAGGAGAGGGGGGAAAGGCTCGATCAGGGCATCGACATCAACAAAACCGAAGAGGGGTCCTGTTATATTGGATCGCCCCATCACCCCATCACCCGTGTGCCGTGGAAAGCCATGGATCATGGATAGGACCTTCGTCCTCCCTCCCCGACAGCCCTCCACATTCTGTCCCCCCTTGCGCGATTTCGAAAGGGATGTGATGGGCCCTCAGCGCCCGTCGCCCTCGCCCCAGACCGTTGAAAACGAGTGGTGATGGGTGACTCACGGCGCCATGGGGGGTGCAGCCGTGGTGCAGGTTCGGCACGGGCATGCAGGAGCAAGAGCGGGTTCAGCGCAGGGAATGGCCGGGGCGCCGCGACCGCGCCCGGGGGGATGGACCGCGCCGGGCCTCTTGAATGGCCGGAGGGCAAACGTGCTGCATGGCACCAATGCGGCCGTCTGCAGTCGTCTCAAGGCCGGCTTTTCCCATCCAGTGGGAGGGCAAAGAAACAGGAAACATTATGCAAGGAGTGCAGGAGAGGGGCTGCGGGGAAGAGCAGGGGCAAGCGCTATCGATAAACGGTGAGGCGGGAGAAGTGGATGGAAGCCGCGCTTTTGGGCGGGCGAGCCAATCGAACGACGAGAAGGGAACGAGCATCGCCCTGATTGGGCCTTGGCAGCCACGCCGCGCGAGACACGCGCGATTGCCACACGAAACTGGCGCGCTGCCGACGACGCCGCCGATCACATAAAGAGACTAAGCGCCCCCCGTCCTTGGGGTCAGACGACAGGTGACTGTTCGATGTTGAAGCTGTGCCCTCGGGTCTTCCTCGACATCACGATTCTCCGACCCTAGTCTTGGCGCATGGCTGTCCCTCTCTCTCCTCGAGGTCCTCAGAGCAGAGGCTGGCTTCGATGGAGGGGCACAAGGGGCACGAAGGGCGAGCGCACCAGATGGGGCAAATCAGACGCGTCGTCGAGTCTCGACTCCTCCCCCCCCACTCCCACTGGCAATCCACCTTCCATTGCTTTCCTCCCCACCCCTCCCCCTTGACTTCCAGACCGCAACACGGCCGGTGGCTTTTGCTGCGGAGAAATCTCTCACCGATCGCTTCGTTCCTCACCGCCATTGACAGGCCCAGAATCCACGCCCGATGAAACATGACCACAAACGGAAATGCAAATGGCGCACTCCGGCCCTGGAACGGCAATCAGGAGTAAACACGGCGTTTTTTATTGGACTCTGCAATGCCTCTACCCCTTTTTGCACTCCACGCTGATCTCCTCTCTCGCTCAAATGGGTAGCTTGTACCATTTCCTATTCGGGGAGCCGATATTGTGTTGGAGTTCCAGTGCTCCGTCGTTTGTTCATTGAGTCGGGCCTGGCTTTGGAAGGACGGCTCAGGTTTCGACAAGGAACACCAATTCATTTGCAATAAAAGGGAATGGTGTTGCACCTTTCTTATTTCCCCCTTTTACCTCACACTGTTTCTTTCTTCTTCTTTTCTTGCCCCCTTTATTTTCAATTTTAAAGTCACGGCAAATGGCAGATGTCCAGACTCCAGAGTTCCAGGTTCCAGGTTCTGTACTAAACCGACAAGGTTGAACCGTACATAGATACATATCTCAACAGGTACCTCAAAGAGGATGCGACCTCCCGCGGGGTGATTCCGCCGTCCCAAGGCCGAGAGAGGCGAGCCCCTCCATCACGCCCATGTCTCGCTAGAATCTTCCTCCACCCCTCCGCCGACCACCATTCCTGTTCTCTTGATATCCTTGTGGCATAGGAGGAGGGGGTCCAGGAGGCAGCGGCGGCTGTGTGTACCCCGGTCTTCCGTTCCTGTCGTTGTATTGCCGCCTCCCGCCGCGGTTCCCTCCGTTGTTGCCGGAAAAGCTGATGTGCCCAACCCGCGCGTTTCTCTGCACAGGCGGTCGGATGAACTCGTCGGCTTCGTCGTCATCGTCCGCCTCCTCAAAGAAGATGTGTCTCTTGGGAACGATGCTCTTCCCGAGGTCAGGCCGCTCGGACGCGGAGACCGGGCCGCCAGAAGCTTCGAAAACAATAGCCATCTCCGATGAAGCCGGGTCCTGATACCGGTCACAGTTCGCCTGACTCCATGTCTCCCAAGGCTCCTCCTTTGTCTTCTGCGGATTCAGTCCACAGGCTGGGCCGTAATGTCCCTGGCGGCCGCAGCAGTAGCAGAACACCGGCAGAGCACGGACTTTGCGGACCGTGTCGGGGTTGAACAAGAAGCTCCTCCAAAGCTCGTGGCAGGACGCGTCGACGTGCTCGCGCGACTGGCAAAATGCGCACTCCACTTCCTCCGGGGGTAATGCCAATTTCTCGCTGCAGTCTTTCTTGAGGTGGCCGAGTTGCTTGCATTTCGTGCATCGCCGACGCGTCGGACAGCTGAATGATCGGTGCCCCGGGTCACGACAGAAGCGGCACACCATCGCGGGGCACTCGACCGCGTCGTGGCCGCGAGACGCGCACATGTGGCAGAAAGGCTCGCTGACACCCACGCCCGGGAAATACTTCTCGCGGTATTCCGCAGCCCCTCCGTCGAGCAGGGGAACGCTGCCATCTCCGGGTCCGTCGTTGAGCCCGCCGTCGAGCGTGTCGTCGAGCCCATCGTCCTGCCCGTCGTCCTGCTCGTCGTCGAGCCCGTCGTTGAGCCCATCGGAAACGGCGGCCACCGGAGACCGTGGAGAATGCTCCTTTGGCGGGAAACCTGAGTCGGCGGTCTGGGGTCCGCCGCCGGGAGGGGTGGCGGCAAATGTGGCGACTAGCAGCGCGCTGTTGTCTTGTGCGTAACGGACTGCTACGCGCCGAGCAGCGGCGGCCTTTGCTTTCGACAACCCATCAATGGTCCCAACCCATCTCAGGTACGACTCGGTCAGCAGGTTTCGCTCTCGGACTGTGCCAACCTTGATCTTCCGCTTATTCAACGGGATAAGGGACCTGCACCATGCCATGAACCTCTCCTCCCAGCCACGCTCATTCTTCTGTTTGATTCCAAAGTCGGAAGATGACGGAGGGGGCGGAAGAACCCAGTCGTCTGTTTCCTGGCTGCCATGTGGTGTAGATTTGCTGCTTTCCGGCTGCCCGTTGCTCTGTTGCTCCGAAACCATGCTCTCGGACTGTCCGGCTTCCGTCGGAGAATTACTCCATGGACCCTGAAGCTCGGTTTCCAGAGCCTTGGAGAACATCTCCTGAAGCTTCTCGGCGTCAAGGTTCGTCTCCTTGGCTGCCTTCGTCGCAGAGGCTCGTTGGACGGGTGACAAGGACGCTCGGGTCTCGATCCACAAGCCCCAGGCCTCCCTCAGAAGAACCGGATCATCTTTAAGACCTCTCTGGTCTTTGTTCAAGGCCATCAGTTGGACACACCACTTCGCGAATATGGCCTGCCAGACCTTCCCACGGCTAGACCTCGACAAGTTGGCATCTCCCGCGGGCATAGCCAAGCTGTCGATGTCTATCGACTCGGCGGGTGGTTGCACAGGGGATTCGGACGTCTGCTGGGACAGCGGTTTGCGAAGCTTGTCCTTGCCGGCGAACGACGTCCGCAGGCCGCTGCTGATGCCCCCATTCCACCCACCATGCGCCCTTGGGGGCGCTTGAACAACAGAAGTAGGATCCGCCTGAGATGGCTCAAGCCCCGAGGACTCCGAGTCGGGTATCTCAGCTTCGTTCGGAGAGCCAACCGCCCTGAGTCTCTTCGGGAATGGGGGGGCAGCATCCTCCGCTTGCTCCTTCCGGCTGCCTGCGCCCTCCCCGTCGCCGTGGAATTCGGATTCGGAGGCTGGGCGCTTTTTGCCTGGCATAAGCTGAGGCGGGGATTCCCCCGGATTTGCTGGAGTCGCCCCGAGATAGGGTGTTGGCGGCTGCATGGTGTTGTCCATGGCTCAGCGTGGCTTCGCTTCAGCCACTATGTTTGTTGCCTTCTCTGAAGACTTCCGCTGCAAATTTTGACTTTTTCCCCAGGCTACCAGTCATGGGAGCTGGAGCCTGGACCTGGCAAAAATGTTCGCTGGTTTTTGCTGCCCTTGACGAGGGCGATTTCGGGATTTGGATGCGATGCAAAGCTCTGGGTCGGGCAAGCCTTCCCGTTAAAGCATCGAAGAAATTCTGTGTCGTTGCCCTCAAAGATTGCTGGCTGGCAAAGATACGATCCCGTCGGTTGGCTGGGACAGTGCCGTCCCCGACTGTTGCTCTTCGATCGATGTTAAAAGTTGTGAAAGACCCACTGTCTCTTGTTTTCGATGTGGGGCACTTGCCTCAACCACATGGGGCGGAATTTCAAGGAGCTGAAATACGGATGCCAAGCCTTACCTTACGCCAGCACCTTGAATTCCCAACCGTATGCGTAATCTGCGCATGTAATTATTAGCTGAAATGTTAAGTGTTCGGCGTTCTGGAGCCCATTTGCTCCTCCTCAATCTCCGGCACGCCTTGGTTTCGTCGTGTTCTGGCCAGATTGCCACCTGCACTCAGCTCCCCGGGTTTCCCTCCTCCTTCTCTCCAGCCTGCCTATTACGTGTCTCGAGTCCGGATATCGGAAGCGGGAACCATTGGCGTGCCTGCGAGCAGCTTCTTTGCCATCGCTCGTTTAACTCCCAACTATCCGGCGCATCCTTCTGGCGCGGCAAGAGCCAGCGGCGCCGCGTGCAGATTGTCCAATCGGCCACGCCCAACTGCAACCATCATCGCCGGCCGTGGCACCGATCCCGACGCTTGTCCCATACCCGTTGCTGACGCCATCGCCGTCGTGGTCGCCGTCGTGCTGTCCCGCATCCCCCGGTAGCCGGCTGTCCGACCGAGTGGGGTCCGATCCCAAATACGAAAGGCTCGTGGTCTCGTGTTGGCGACATCACAACTGTGACATCATCCGGCCAGCAGCAGCCAAGCAAGCGTCCGCGTCAGCCATCGCCGTGTGACCTGGAGCTCGTCCTCGATCGAGCGTGCTCGCACCTGTTCCAGCCCCCAACCTACCCCGTCGCCCCCATCCGCTCGAGCGTCGCACCTCGCGGCGACACAACACCGCCAAGCTGTCGTCTCCTATACTCCTCTCCCGCACCGTATCCTACGACGCGGGCACCAACCCTCCGCGTCGTGGGGCTACGCACGGCAAGATGGCGGACAAGACCGGCAGGAGGAGGAGGTCTAGTAGCATTCTTCAGGTCTATCACGAGCCGCCCGAGCCCATCGAGCAGCTCAGCGACCAGTCTGCGCTGCCGAATCTGAACGCGAACTGGGTCAACGCAAAAGGTACGCTATGATCCGAGCTGCTGGCAGTGCGCATTAGAGGGAGTTTCCCCCAAGCTAACAATATTCGCTCGGCAGGTGCTTGGACCATCCATCCATTCTTGATTGTTTGCCTCAAGATCTTTTACGACATTATCCCCGGCGTCTCGCAGGAAACATCATGGACACTGACCAACATTACGTACATGTTTGGTTCGTACCTCATGTTCCACTACGTCCGTGGGGTCCCGTTCGAGTTCAACGGAGGAGCCTACGACAACCTCAACATGTGGGAGCAGATCGATGATGGGGCCCAGTACACTCCTGCCAAGAAGTTCCTGCTGAGTGTCCCCATCGTGCTCTTTCTCCTGAGCACGCATTATACGCATTACGACCTGGCGTACTTTACCATCAACTTTCTTGCTGTCTTGGCAGTTATTATACCGAAACTGCCGTTTGTGAGTTTACCCCCATCCCATCCATGCTTACCCTTGGGCCGCTGCTCACACCCACCGGCAGAGCCACCGCATGCGTGTAGGATTGTTCTCGGGCGTTCCGGAAGACTAAGGGAGGAGTGTGCGTTGGGGCCTGTGGTTCAAACAGACGTTAGTTTGTCATCGAGGTACAGCAGCGAGCATCTTACGGGGTTAGGCGGACGGAGCATCAGAGGTTGGGGAAACTGCTGTTATTTCCTTTGGCGGGGAATCGGTCGTCAATCGAACAGGGGATCAGACCCAAGTCGTTGAACCGGAGTGTGGCGGGGTGCCGGCACCAAAGAGCGCGTCTCAGCGCCGACGTACTTGAAGAATGCAGTCAAGTTGTGGCCGAGGGCGGAATGCTCAGGGACAGCCCACTCCGCGGAGCGGCTGGGTGTTCTGGAGCAGCCCGGAACGGACCGCAGGGACGTTGATCAACGACACGCGGGCCCGTGGTCGGACCGGGCCACGGACTGGATATCTACGCACACGCTACACCAAATCATGCCGCCGTCCAAGTTTTGGCCCAGCCACTCCTTTCTTTGCGCCTTTGGCTGCCACATGACGGCCCGCTGACACCTCGGGCCTGTCGCCGTGACTGACACCATGTCCTCTGATGATGCTAGGAGTGTTTTGCGACGGGCCGGGCGTGAGCCTGCCAGCCCGCCTTGACGTCGACGTGTAGTTTCGGCTTCGTAACTGGGAGGTAGGAGACGGTCTATATAATGCCGTCCTTCCAGCGAGATTCCCGTCTCCTTTCCATGTTTAGGGGCCATCCTCCACTCGTTTCTTCTGGAACCAGCAAACCTCAATCGTTTTCCACGCTTTTCCAACCATGAAGGCCCCGGTCGTTGCCGTCGGTGCTGCACTGGCAGCCTGTGTTTGGGCTCTGCCCCCGACACCTACCAGGCGTGCGCTCTCCAACGCCCAGCCCCCCTCGACTCGAGCTGCCGCGGCAATTCCCGTCCCGTCCGTCGCCTTGTCCTCCGACGATGTCTGTGATCCGTCCAACGGCTCCTGTGACAGACTGGTGAACGTCACCACTGTCAACAAACGCACGGCCGAGGCTGAAGGCAAGGGCAAGAAGGGCAAGAAGGGCAAGAAGCATGGCGACAAGAAGGGCAAACATGGCGACAAGAAAGGCAAGCATGGCGACAAGAAAGGCAAGCATGGCGACAAGAAAGGCAAGCATGGCGACAAGAAGGGCAAGCATGGCGACAAGAAAGGCAAGCATGGCAAGCTGTTCAAACTCGACGACAAGGACAGCAGCAAGCCCGAGGACACCACCGCCAACAACAAGGACGACGAGACCCCCAAGGTGATTCGGAAGGCTGTGGTCGTCGGCCAGGACGAAACGGTCACTACCCAGCAGAAGACCCACGAGGACGGCCGCGTTGACGTTATCAACAAGCCGAAGTCCGGGGGTGATGATGATGATGACGAGGGCTCTGGCTCTGGTGATGGAGAGGGCTCTGGCGAGGGCTCCGGCGAGGGCTCCGGCTCTGGCAAAGGAGAGGGCGAAGGCTCTGGCGAGGGTGAGGACGAATGTGACGGCGAGGGTGAAGGAGAGGGAGAGGGAGAAGGTGACGGCGAATGTGACGGCGAAGGTGGAGGTAAGGGTGAAGGTGGAGGTAAGGGTGAAGGTGGAGGTAAGGGTGAAGGTGAGGGAGAGGGTGAGGGAGAGGGTGAGGGAGAGGGTGAGGGAGAGGGTGAATGTGACGGCGAGGGTGAAGGTGAAGGAGAGGGAGAGGGAGAGGGAGAGGGAGAGGGAGAGGGAGAGGGTGAGGGTGACGGCGAATGTAACGGCGAAGGTGGAGGTGAGGGTGAAGGAGAGGGAGAGGGTGAAGGAGAGGGAGAGGGAGAGGGTGAGGGTGGATGTGACGGCGAGGGTAAAGGTGAGGGTGAGGGTGAAGGAGAGGGTGGGGGTGAAGGAGAGGGTGGGGGTGAAGGAGAGGGTGGGGGTGAAGGAGAGGGTGAAGGAGAGGGTGAGGGAAAGGGAAAGGGCGAGGGCTCTAAGGGGTGGCAGTGGCCTAAACATGGTTCTTTCGGTCATCACCACCCACACTTCCGCGGGCCGTTCTAAAGGCTCAGGCGGCGAAGCCCCGGTCCGCGGAGCAGCGAGACGTCAAGCGTGTCGTTTCCGGCACGGCAGGCAGCGTGCACGGCAACATTGGCCTGGCAGCTGCCATCTCCATTCTCGTGGCTGGTGTTGTTGGTGCGCTCCGAGGAGGTCGAGGGCGGAAGGACGAAAAGGGAGGTTTGGATGATTGCGAATAGTGAAGGGCTAGGGTAGGGAGGAGAGACAACTAGGAGCATACCGGGTACTCTGTATCCGACTGCTGCCATCATACATTGTGGTTTATTCCAATTCTGCCACTCCCAGTGGTACTGATTGTGTGGTAAGGGATCTTTCTGTTCGATAGTTTGAGCTGCACCGAGAAACAAGCAAGTCATCACCCCATTTTCTCATTCCGTGTTGAGTCTCGAGGCGCTACCCGCGGTGATTGTCTTGGTGAGCTGCCGTTGCCAGGGTACGAATACACTTGGAGTGCTGCTGCTTGTCGATGTGCTGTGTCCTAGCTGAGCCCCTTCTAATATTTATTTTCAGAGCTAGAAAGCCACCTGCCCACGAACTCAAAGTGCTGTCGGGAACAACCATCGCAGCCTCGCTGAGAGAGCTGGCATGCTATGACATGACCTTTTCCCGAGGTTGAAGGGGGACTTCCAGTTCAGCGTTGTCGATCAGGTCGTGTAATTGTTTCCGGATAAAAGCGAAGAGTCGAGCCCGCCCATCACACCGGTCTCGGGGCATCCCGGGAAGCATCGTGGTGCACTTGTTGAGCACCGTTCATGCACGGAAACAATGGCAACCGGCCCTCTCGTCGCCGATCATGGGCAGGATTGGGACGGAGCAAACGGAGGACTAATATCACCACCCACTTGGGACATTTCGTCTGATCCACATGATGAGCCTCTGGGAAGCTCAAGTCCAGCTTCAAGCTCAGATCATCACAGCACACCCACCGAGGTCCATGGGTGGTTGCCGCTCGATGCGTGTGTATGAGAGCCATCGATTAATCAAGGTGGACTGGATCTCGCGGTTGAGTCCATCACTGATGGCTGTGGAAAACACCCACACGGGCGCGCACAGAGCTTCTTGAACGTGGACCGCTTGTGGGAAAGGTCTCACCCCCCGCATTTATCACTGCATGGGCAACGCTTTGACCACGGGTCTCAGATCTCGCGCTGCCTTGCGGCTGCCCTGGCGAATATTCTGGATAGTTACTGTGGTCATTCGACGTGTCGATGCAAACAAGCCGCAATGGGAAGCGTTCAGTGCTCATTGAGGCGAGCCAATTGTTGAGGAAGCCGCCTTCCTGGCCCAATGCATCTCGAAGCTCACTGTTCTCGTGCCGAAAAGGCACTGCGAGGGGCCCCGCACAGGAAATTTAAGTGTGGGTGGCTGCAGGGATGGCTCGCCATCGGTTTGCTCCGATCCCACCTCTGCCGACAGCGCCCCACTCGCCGTCTGAATTGGATGCAGGTCGGTTTCATCCATTTTTCCAGATGCGTCCGGCACAGAAAACAGGAAACGTTGGGATCGAGTACGGCGTGGCTCGTCTGAAGAGCGGCATTGCCGACAGTACCTAGGTAGGCAGTCTTGCCTCGCTGACAACCCTCCGCGATCACCCGCAAGGCAAAGGAAGAGGGGAGCAAAAACCCGCGTTCCATTTCATCCCCACATCGCACCCCTGCCAGCCATACGGGCCATTTCCAGGATCGCCAGAGCCAAGACAGCCCCCTTGCCGGTGCATGGGACTGGATCCCGGAGCGTCGCCGGCGCCGGGCGCACCTCAGGAGACTGCGAAATCTCTCCCAGAGTACCAACCTCCGTCGCAGACTCGCAGTACAGGACTCGGAGGTGACGACGAGATCCAAGGTGGCCTGACCCTGACACCGACCTCATCAGCCGTCATCTTGCGCAGCGTGCTGCCCCGGCCGCCCCGAACGCAGCGAATCGGCGCGAAACTTGGACTGCTGTGCCAACGACCTGCCTCGCTGCGCCGAAATAGCTTACCCAGCAAACGCCTCTGCTTGTTTGTACAACACCACCCGGGCTCCGGCCGCGCATCAATCTCTCTGTCCTTGAGTGGCGTCGATTAGGTGAGGATTCGCCTGCTTTCCTTGACCCCCTCTCAGCTCCAGCTCCAACAACTGCAGCCGCCCCCGGCCACGCCTGCTGCCCTTGGCTGTCGCCGTCCGCCTGGGTTGGCCTTGCCGGGATTTCGAGCAACATTTTCCTGAGGATGCTTGCCTATTTCCATGGCACCCAGCATGGGGACCGGCGACGAGTGTTGAGACTGGCGATTGCCTCGCACGTGCGCCAGCGCCGCCAAACCGACGTCGCAGGCAGTGCTGACACGCCTCGGTGCTGTGTGCGCGTCCGACCTTGGTCTTTTTCCGTCACGGTGTCTGCACGGCGGCACTCAGGCAGGGCTTGCATGATGTGTGCCACCTGCCCGCAGTCGACATACATCGGCGCCCAGAGTGCCTCCTGACTGCATCTTGTCCCGCCTGCCACGGCGAGCTTTTGTAGCCCGCCTTCCTGTTCTGTCGAGTTTCGAGTTTCCAGCGTCGCGTTTGTTTCAGTTCCGCCGCCCGCAATTCCGCCGGCCAGCGCATCGCATTGGATCGGCTAACAAAGCTTCTACATAGTTTGCCGTCACAGCCCTGCGCGATCAAAACACCGTTGCCTGGCTCGCCATCCCCGATTCCTGTCGTCCAATCCCCCGGCGCAATCCACGGCCCCCCCTGGCCTGGCCCGTCTCTCGACCATATAATAATATACGGTCCCCTAATAACGACACCTGCCACCACCGCAGCCCACGCGCCGCACCTGCCGGCCGGCCACCCGCATTCCACACCCTCTGCACGCCGGAACGAAGTAGAAATCGGATGCGTGGCGCTCTCTGCTGGCCCTGCCCTGCCACACCCCCCCAGCCGCCCAAAATTGGTTGACGCCCTGCAGCAGGACAGCGGCGGTGTCCCGCAATCCCGGAAATTCTACACTGTGCCCCGGGCCCGGCGCCTGCTTGCCACGGCCCCCCATGGCGTCCCCATTAGAACCGGCCGCGTCCCGACCATCATCGGGCGTGGCCTCTCCTCTGCAAAGGATGCCGTCGCGGTCGAGGACACAGAGCATCTCCAGCGACCGGCCGTCGACCGTCGCACATAGCCTGATGTCGCCTCCGCTGGCAGTGTCACCCGAGCCGGCCTTCATCGCCGCTTCGGCCGCCTCGCAAATCATCACCAACGACCACGACAGCCATGCCGAAACATGGTACGACCAGCATGGCATCGAGCCGTCGGGCGAGACGGCTGCCGTGTCGCCCGCCGCATTGCAGTTGGTCAACAACTTTCTGGACCAGCTGCTCTTCAACTTCCTCTGCGTTTCGCGCTCCACTGCCCTCTCGGCCCTGCGCCCGGCCGTGGCCGAGGTGCTGAAGCCCAAGCTCGCCAAGGATGCCGTCAACCAGGCAGACGAGGAGCTGCGAGAGTATCTCGGCGGCGCTGATGAGGATAGCACCCAGTCGCAGGCACGCAACCCTGCATCGCCGACCGATTGGGATCTGGAATTGGCTTGGAAGAGGACCCGCCTCCGCTGCATGGTCTACTCGTCGCTCGGAGACATGGAAGAAGAGGACGAGGACTACTACATGGAGCAGGGGCATCTCGACCCTGGGCTCGATGACCGGTTTTCCGAGGCTGTCTCGCCCGCTGTCGCCATCTTCTTGACATCTATCCTCGAATTCATGGGCGAACAGGCGCTGATTGTCGCCGGCCAAGCTGCCTATCACCGCATGCGTTCCAAGTACGAGAAGGAGCTCAAGGAAGGCGCCCGGAGCCCCACAGGCCTTGCCGACAAGATCGTGATCGAGGACCTCGACATGGAACGTGTCGCCCTCGACCGCACCCTGGGCCGCCTGTGGCGGTCGTGGAAAAAGAAGATCCGGTCGCCCGGCATTAGCTCCATGGACCGCCTGAACCGATCCTACTCCAAAGATTCCCTACTCTCTACGTCTGGACATCTGCGCTCACCCAGCACCGCTGCCGAATTCGCCGTTCCGGCTACCGTTCCCGAGCCTGATGCTGAGCCCGGTGCCGAGACCGAGCAAGCGCCAAGGAATACTCTGGATGAGGACGAGAATTCTCAAGAACCGTTGGAGGAGTACCTAGTTGCTGCCGGCATTCCCTTGCCGCTGGGGCCGAACGACGTTGCAGAAATTGAGATCCCTGGCCTCGCCCACTACAGCAACGACAAACTCGAAGACGACGGCGAGGAAGAGGAAAGCACGCCAACTCGTCCAAAGAGTATGATAATACTGCCGTTGAGCGAGACACTCGACGCCCCGGTGCCCGGTCCGTCTCGGCCGCAGGTCGCTCGGCAACGCTCAAACTCGCTACCAGCACCTGCTCACCCCCTTCCTGTCACGCCCGCCAAAACCCAGCCTGATGAACTGAGCGCACCGGGCTCAATACAGGATTCCCCGGCCGAGGATCTTGAACCGACCGATATGTCACACGCTCCAGCAAAAACATCCGAGGAAACCCAGGCTGCCGGAAACTCCGGCGCTGAGCCGGGGGTTGTTCCAGGCGAAAACGTCACCGAGGAGGGTGAGATAAGAGATGAAGACGGCGGCGACGACCTGGACGACGACGACGACGAGGTGTCTATTGAAGAGCCACGGATTGTCAGGTCCTCGAGGGTTTCCATCCTCGGCCGAAGCCCGTCAACAGCGTCATCTGGACCTGGGAAGCCTGCGGCTATCAACACGAACCTGCCGGTTCGCACACCCAGCATTCATTCCGCGCGCTTGATTGAAGTAACCAGCCCCCGTAGCCCGGTGGTAGGTTCGCGACGCAACTCGGTCGTCGTTGCCGAGTCAGCCCGCCACTCCAGGGCGTCTAGCGCCAGTCGCACAGTCACCCCTCCGGTTCCAGAGGACCGGCCAGAGCAAAGTTTTGATGGTAGCTCAGCTGGCAGGTTAACTGCCAATCACGGGGCCAGGTCCGGACTGGCGGCAAGTGTCTCGATTTCCGAGACCGAAGAGCCTGTCGACAGAGACTACGCTGTGTCGCCGATTACTCCTGCCACTCCTGCTGCCCGACCAGGGACCAGCTTGGCAACCGTCCCAGGACCAGTAACCAAGGCGCTATACGAATCAGCGGAAGCTCCTGCGCAGAGTAACGTCCCCGAGCCTTCCACACCCCCCAGGGCCATCACCAAGGTTAGCGTTTTGCCCGCTACGTCATCGCCGGTATCGACTGCATCGACAACCAGCGGTAACTTCTTCATCGAATCGATGCCGGTCTTGCCGGAGGGTAGAGAAGTCACAGGGTCGCCTCGGACGGACGGCCATCGATACCGCTCTTCTCCCGCTGCGCAACCTCCTGCTGTCCCCGAACGAAGTTCTGGGAGACAAGCGGTTGCCAACACGTCGGCCCTGCGCCAGCCAGCAACCATCGGCCAGGTGTCGGTGGAACGTTCTCGTGCCCGCAGCTCGTCTCAAGATTCCTCCTCTCGACCTCGCGAGCCCTCAGCGGGACGAAACCGGCAGCAACCTTCCTCTGGCTCTCCTTCCTCGACCAAGTTGAAAGCTGTACGGACCTCGGAGGAGGGCATGCAAGCTCGTATCGATGTGGTCCGGAACTTCGAGGAACTCATCCACAGCGACCAGACCATACAGTACACATTGACTCCCGAGAGCATGCGGGACCTCGAGGTAAGCGCAGTCCACTCTCCCTGCCCGCCGTCTCCTGTTTCCGTGTGTGAGGGTTAGACATAGCTAACATGCCATGCAGCCGCAATCCCAGTCAGGCCGGTCGATCACCGCCGTTAGCCCGGTCGTTTCGGTCAAGACGCGTAAGAGCGAGGAAGCTCGCCAAAACGGGTCCCGCTCCCGCTCGTCGTCGGTTCCTCGAAACGACGCGAAAATGCCGCCACCAGCGCCTCGTTCGTCGGGATCAGGATCGCATTCTATCGCCGATGCACACCAGGCCAACCGGAACATTAGCACCGGCGCGGGCAAGCATGGCGGTGTTGTACCGCGATCTATCCCTCCTGTGCCGTCGAAGCCGCGCGGGCCCAATGGGCCTCAAGCCAGAGATGCGAGGCTCGCCCGTGAATCCCTTGCCGAGTTTGCCGAGTTCATCCGCTCGACTGGTCCTCCCGGCGGTAGCGCCGCTTCCGTCGCTGGATCCTCGGGGCCAGCAAGGGTACGGAACCCCGGGTCGGTATCGAACATCAGTATCGACACTGGCCGCATGTCCACGACAAGCAACCCTAACCGGCCAAAACTCCAACCTCGCGGTGCAGCCGTCGATCATAAGGACGACAATTCCGACCTGATCGACTTCATTCGACGCGGGCCACCGAGCGCCGCGGGCAATCCGCGCATCCCGAGGACTGTTGCTCCGTTCCGGACCACAATGGATTCGGATCAATTGTCTGCTGCGGTCGGAGGCAGAGCCGTGGACGCCCAGCTGAGGGATGCCGAGTTCAGGGGCAGCCCAGCCTCGACCCACGCCACCGAGTCCTCGGTACCACCTTCGGTACAGTCGTCCATCAACTCGCACAGCGCTCTGCTCTCCAGGAGCAAACCCATGTCATATGACACGACCGAGGGCGACATGCCGATGCCGAAGCGCAAGACTCGGCGCGTCCGCGACCCATACGCCATTGATCTAAGCGACGAGGACCTCGAAGAGGATGATGAGCCGACGCCATTGCCCAAGAAGCGAGTGCAGACTCAGGAGGAAAGCCTGATCGACTTTCTCAACAACTATGCGCCGCCACCAGAGCCGACTGTGCAACCCTTCAACATCACGCAGACGCGGAACGCATCGCAGCCAAAGAAGAAGGCTAGTGCGTCAAGCCTGATGGCCAGATTTACGAGACGGGACAGCACGCAATCGGGCACGCTAGGGCCAGCCCGTCCTGCGAGCCCCAAAATTCCCGAGTCCAGGAGCCTGAGCAGTCGGGCCAGTGGGGGAAAGAGCGGTCACATACCGATCCAGGTGAACATACCCGGTGGCGCGAACAAGTACGGTCACCCAAATCGCACTTCTTCCAAGGCGGCATCCATGATGGGCGGGGCCCCGGGTCCCGCAGGAGGACGGATGCCGATGAAGAAGTTTGAGCCGCGCGAGGCCGCCTCGGTCTCGAGCCGCGCAACGTCGGATCTGGCCGACTTTCTAAAACATTCCGGGCCGCCTCCTGGCGCAACTTCCGTGGTGAACCAGTTCCCGGGGCCAGCGGAGCGGGATGAGTCGAGCAGCATTTCCAAGGTATTCGGCAGGAGGAAGAAGCCCAGCATTTCCTGATTTTCCGGTGCCCCAGCTATGGACGGCCTCTTCTCAGGGTACCCTTCCTTCTTGTGCATACTTGTTTCTCTATATTCTTAGCCATTCGTTAGACATGGGATCATATGTAATGGGGAAGTCGACATGAGGCAATACAGCGTGGGGCATCTTTCATCTTTTCCTCTTTCATATTTCCTGTACCTTTTCTACCATCTTTCTTGGATATCGTCGTTTCCTTCTCGCCTACTTTTTTCTTCAACGCGGGTCTTGGACAGGCACCGGTTGTGCCGATTGCCCAGCATGGCTTTGATACCTTACGATACCAAGGGAGGCTTCCTCCCAACTGGACGACACGGAAAATTTACTGGATTGAACACATAAACAAACCGCATTACTCTTGGTTCCTCTCTCCTGATACCAAGAGTACATACATGTACCCAACATCTCGATGTCTACTTGTCTCTTTCTCCTCTCCATCCGTAACCCGTCTCCAGCCGCGCCGCCAACTCACCAAGTGTCACAGGAGGACATGGTCGTCCACCCGCAACAGCCGGACCGAAGGATTCTGACTCGTCTGCGCCTTGCTGCATACGCAAATATGTAGCAAGGGGCTGTGCCATACCAAGTTTACCCGCCAAGTTTTGGGGTTGCACAAAACGAAGGCCGGCCGCTCGTGGGTTGCATGGAACCATTGAAGCAGGGCAGGAGGACGACGCACCGAAAGCCCGACGGCGCACAGAGTAAAACGGCCCGGGGACTGCACAGTACGTATGTTGGCGGCCGTGGCTGCTGCTGGTGTCGCACAGCATTTGCTGCTGACTGGCCGAGCTTGGTTTTGCGGGTTGTGAGTTGTGACCTGTCACCTCAGCATCGTCCGCGTCAGCATCGTCCGCCCATAACATGCGCAGACCGCTCCCAGCCGTGACGGGAGGCGGCATATTTATTTGCTTCTGCTGGCTGGCCAGTTGGGCAAAGATAGGCATGTTTCCCTCTCTTGCCCGCTGTGTTTTGTTAGGTCCAACCCCGGGTCTGCTCGTGGGAGGCCAGGCGGCTATTCAGGGGCGACCTTCTTCCATACCGAGACCAAGCGGTGAGGATGGATACCTGACTGCAGGAGCCACCGTGGCGCACAACAGTCGGATCTGAAACATGTCGAACAGCCTTCTCCCGCGCGGTGACAGCCGCCCCGTATCCCGAAATGGGGCCGGAACGTTTTGGTGTGTGGTGTTGTAATATCGCTGCAGTGCCTGGCGGGGGGGACGAAATGTGTAATTCCAAGCCACGTTTTGGAGTAGAGGTGAGTCCCTTCCAGTCCGAGTAAATGTCCTTTGTCCGTCGCAGGCACTGCGTGTTTACTGGTCTGCCTTGACGATGGAACAATGTTTTTGCTTGAGAATAAGTCGAGACGGTTGATGTGTAGTAAGTCCCCGGTTGCTTGCTGGCCCGACGTTGCCGGAGCATACATGGCCAAAGTATTTTTGGTCGTTTGAGATGATTGGAAGGCCAACCTGCATCTCGAGATCGGATTTGCCTGAGCAGCGGCTGCCTGCATCATATGCACTTCGACTTGCAGTGTCCAGAATGGACAGCTGCAGAGGCTGGACCCCAAGATTGGCTCTGTTGCTGTGTCTGCATGTACTTGGGGGTACGGCATGGCACAGTAAAACCGCACAGTGCATGTAAGCTAACTACATGTACCTTGGTCCTTGTACGGAGTAGTTGCTGCTTATCACAGCCCGAGAGAGCAGTCTCTCTCCGCTCTGATGAATGCTTGGGAGTGACAGCCTCTGTGTGCAGTGCCCCACAGCAAAGCTACCCCGCAGTCTACCTCTAGCAACCCCCACTCTGCCCACTCAGCTCTTTCTCCCTTCTCCGCACCCCGCAGCCCGTCCTTCTGTTGCACCTTCGACAAGAGTTCCCTTGTAGGCGGTCAACAAGGGGCCTGTGCCAAGCGGCTGCCGCGCTTGCTTTGTCAAGATCGGATCGACCAGACTGCGTCGGCCTGGACTTGGTTTCGGCCTTGGACCCCACACGCAGCCAACCACGATCCGGCCCTGGTGTTGCAGCATGCCGACGCCAGCACACCAGCGAGAGCAGCCGTCGCCGTGCTAGCCCGGTTTCCATGATTGCTGGAGGAGACTCTCAACGTCATCGTCGCCTATCACAGTGGGAGGGACGAGAGTGCCCGAGAGGAAAGAGTTCTATTTCCTAGGGCCAGACAGGGTCTAGGCGGACAAGCTGGAAAGTTACGGCACCCATGGCCTCGCCATCGACGTCCTCCACGGGCTCGCCCGCTCCCGGCGGTCGGTCCGATCGCCGCCGGGACAGCAGCACTCCCGGCCCTCTCGGCGGCCCCGACGCAGCCACACCGCTCCCGCAGACCCTCTGGAGCCTGCAGGTGCCCCTGTACATCACCCACGCAACCAAACCCGCCAGCCCCTTCATCGTGTCGGTGCCGCGCTTCAGCTACCTGGCCCTGCTGCTGCCCCGCCTCGCCGCCTACTACGGCCTGCCCTGCTCGAGCTTCCACCACGAGGAGATCCAGCTGCGCAACCTGGCCGTCGGCCTGCTGGTCGACCTGTACCAGCCCGCCGCCCTGCCTTGGCGCCTGGTGGTTGGCGACGGCCCGGAGTGGGACATTGCCGATACCTTTACCAACTCGGCCAAGGAGGCAGACTTTGTGCGGAATGGAAACGCAAAGCAGATCATGAGTCTGTCCAAGGAACACAGCACCGCGCTGTGGAATGCTGTTCAGGATAGTAAGTGCTGCTTCTCACCGCCTCGTCTCCATCTGGCCTGCCTAGGTACTTGGAAGGTGATATAGGGGGCTGACATGCCGTGGCTGGCAAGACGACTATGTCTCCTTTGGCAAGATCAACAGCCGCTTGCTCAACGCCCCAAATCCACTCAAGAACGTACCCATCCGCATCTACATCCCCTCCTCTCCCAGCGACACAAGCGACACCACGCCAGGGTCCTTCAAGGTAGTCCAGACATTGGTGCCGCCGCGATTGCCCAATAGTAAGCCCCCGCCTCCCCCTTCCATGGCCCTTCCTGCTCGCTCGTCGACTCCCTAGCGCGGAGTGGACTCCAAAACGGCTGACGCTTCCTGGCGGCAATACAGGGACGCCCCAAACACTAGGCGCCGCCCTCAAGAGTGTCCTCCCAACCCTCTTCCCCAGCAGTCGGGACCCCGTCCTGGCAAATGTAATACTCCATGGTGGGCCTGTGCCCTTCAGGGCGCCGTTGGAGGAGCTGATGCGCGAGGCTGCCTATCCCGATGGGTGGTTATGTCTCTGTGTCGTTCTGTTATAAGTTAGATACCCGGTTAGATGCTAGGAGTTTGGTGATGTACGTTGAGAAGCGAGAATGGGGGAACTCCCTGACATGGCATCCACGCCGCAAAAGGGCACCCGTGGTTTCGTTCTGTTTCTAGAACGGGCAGGACCATCATTCCCTACTCGTAGACGTCTGTGGAGACAACAATCTCTCCAACTTCGTCTGGAGTTCCATCCCCCGATACCGACGCGAAGCGGCTCATGTAATGGCAACTGATCGTGTATGTATTACCACCACCGTCTACGTACATCGGCTCTGTCTTCCCCCGTTTCTTCAAACATGTGTGTGTACACCCCCTTTCCCTCTGTCATGGAAGACACGCAATTCGCACTCCGTCTTCCCGTGCTCCCACACACCCACACGCCGATACCAAGAAGCTTCGTATGTATTAGAAATAATAAGGAGGGGTTGGCTTCCCGAAGCCGCCAAACAAGCACCCCCAACAACCCTCGAATCCAACATGCTAGTGCAGACAAGGGACAGGGAGCAGTGGAATAAACATTGCTGTAAACACAGCAGAAGAATGAGCTCTCAGAAAACAAGACGGTAAAAAACACAGCAGAGAGCCGCCCCCAACTGAACCCCCCAAGATATGTTCGCACATAGTGGTATCTCCGCCGCTGCCCATATCGAAACAAGGCCATGCAAATGCTACGCAACAGGTCCCGAGACGAGACGATGGATGGCTTTGAACCCAGTCCCGTCTCAGTGAAAATAGAAATAGATCGCAAGGATACCTACCCCCTTCACAATGTTGTATCGGATGTTGGAAGGGGGTTTCTGTGGGCCGAGGACTGGAAGAGGAGGAGTCAAAGACGTGTCACCCCGGGCTCAGCAGACCAAGGCGTTGGTTGGCTGGAAGCATGACTAGGTGGTGAAGGAACAGGCGCAAACTCCAAAAACGCCGAGATGTACTGTCGAGAGGGAAAGTGTCGAACGGAGGAAAACAGTAAAAAGAAAAGCCACTGAGAAGAACCGTCACAGTTCCGCCAGGGGGTCCCATCAATGATGGGGTGGCTGGTGTTGCATGGGGGGCAGCATGCCGGGATGCGGCCCATGGACCGGCTCGTAGGTGGGTACCGGGACTCCTGCCCCAGGTATCGGCGCCGAGAGAGGCGACTGTAATGGCGGAGACATGCTGATCATGCCATTGCTGACGCGGCTAACCGGGGAGCGAATTCCGTGCGGCCCGGCAACAGGCGGCATCGAGGGGGCTGGAATCAGGGGCGGTACGGGCGGGGGGCCGCCGCTGGTCGTGCTCGAGAAACTGGACCCGGTGGGATGATCCATTACCTCGGCATTGTTCGACCTTCCCCAGAGCTTGCGTTCGAGGCCCTCCAGAATCCGCAGGTCGATGTGCAGAGCGCTTGTGGGGGGCGCAATGATTCTGAAGAAGGCGATCGTCTTGGAGAAGAGCTCCTTGAGAAGTTGCTCGTCGACACACCCCTGGAGCGTGGGGTCCCGGAACACGGCCGCGAGCGTTAGGAGGTTGCCCCATTGGCTACATGGGTTTTGGGTTAGATTGACTGTTTCAAGCCGGGAACTAAAGTGGGAGGGGGGCTCTTACGCATGAGCAGTTCCGAAAATGTTTGTCACCACGAACCGCTTCTCCTTGAGACCATGGAACGCCCGGGTACTCTCAATCAGGGCCCCAACCCCCTTCACTGCATAGGCGATCATTTCTGGAGTGATGGCATTGTCGGAGCTGAAGCCAGACGCGGCGATCGGAGACTGGTTCGACATGCGTTGGAAGTTGAGCTCGAGGATTCGGCGAATATGGAACCGGTAGCTGATGACGCGTGCCCCCCAGTATTTAGCGCGAATCCGAGCGGACAGAATGTCGCCGGCCGGCGGGTCGCTGAACTCGAACATGAACTCGGGCGACAGGAAGTTCAATTGGAGCTTCACCTCCATTTGGGCAATGATCTGGGCTGTAGGCACCCCAGAAGCATTGAGCGCCGGCGGATCCGCCGGGTTGTAGAGGTTAAAGTGAATCTCGTTCAGCCTCTTGCGTAGGTATAACTGTGCGAGGTAACTGTGAAGCACATGCTTGTCAAAACCTAGTCTCTCGGCCACGTGAATGTTGGGATATGGCATCATGTCTTCGTAGGTTAAAATTTGCGACTGTGGAAGAGGTAGCTCGGCGATAATGTCACTGTAGAGATCACGTTAGGAGCGATTCTCTCAAGCCGGTTTTCGCGCCGCCTGGTTGGCAGCTCAAGCTCACCTCTCAAGTTGCAAACAGGTCCAAAAGGCGAAGAGAATTTGGTTGTCCTCTTCGTCTGTCACGGGGATATTTTGCTGCAGCAACTTTGTGAACCGGTCCAGGCGCCTGTTTCTCGCATGTTAGCAATCGGGCTTGGCCAACAGTAGATGGGCGGCTCACGGTCTCATCTTGACCTGCAACGCAAAGGCAGCCTCCTTGATGTAAGAATAACTTTCCAAGACCCTCCCCAACTGTCCGTGATATAATCCGGCTAGGAGGAACGAGTGGATGTGCCGCATGCTAGTCCCGGCCAATTGCCCTCCAAGGATATCGGTGGCGTAAGCGAAGTAGTCCAAGCCCGGAATCGCATCCAGGTTCCGTTTCAGAGACGTCCCCCCCTTCAAAGATACGCCCCCTCCCTGGAATGAGGACCGCCTGCTGGGCCCTGGGCGCTCGACGCCCTCTTTGGGAGAAGGAAGGCCGGCCGAGTGCGAGTGGGACGCGTGGGAGGGCGAGGAGCCCTGGATTGGGGAGGCCGGGTACCCGTTCCGCGCCAAGGGCGAGCTGTGCGGGGGAGGCTCACTGACTGGTACCACATCGGGGATTCTGTCCTTGTGCAGGCATATCTTTCCCAGTGCAAGAACCAACAAGACGAGGGCGTTGTTGATGGACCGCTGGAAGGCGGGCTTGGAGGACTTGGGCGACACCGATGGCGATTCGGCGCCATCCGGGGCAGGGGACCGCTTCCTCTTGGATCCCGTCTCGGACTGCGATGACGGTGTGTTGACAAACTTGGCGATGCCCCCCCCCCCCCGAGACTGCCTGCTGCTTATGCTCTGCTGGACCGTGTCCAGGAACACCCTCACCATGGCGTTGAGGTGCTGCGGGAGTACAAGAGTATGCATGTTTTGAATGTTGTCCTGGAAGCTTTTGACGTACTTCCACACCACCGCCTCGCCAAAGTCTGGCGTCTGCAATACGACGACGGGCTTGCCGTCGATAGGGCCAGGCGAGCCACCGATACCGCCCCAGCAATCGGCGGGCGAGGGCGCGCCGGTATCCGAGACGTCGTCCAGCACCATCTCCATGACGCCCGCATCGCGAAGAGCCTCTTTATCGGCCTTGTCGACTCGAAGGCTACTCTCTATACCCTCGCCGCGTCCCCAGATCCGGAGGAGGCCGCGTTTCTGTTCTTGGCTGATGGGAAACTCGTCCACATATTTGACGTTCTCCGATTCCAACATACCGCCGACAAGGATCGAGATTGACGGCCACTTGAGTAGATAGGCGGCCAGCGTGGTGTGATTATGCGGAATCGACGGGGCGCCCGGTCGCACGACTGGCCCGGGTTCCACCTCCTTCTCTTCCTCCATGTCACGCGTAATCGTCCTTGCCTGAACGCTGTCGATGGAGACCAGTGCTCCCGCCGTGTCTCTGGGTGATAATGAATCGGCATCTTCGGCCGTGGGCGGCGCCGATTCGGCCGATTCGGCCGATTCCGGCCGTTCGTCATCGTCATGCAGCGGCTCGGCCGGCATGTCGACTGGGACCCCATTGCGCAGCATCGCACGCTCAAGCCCACTCATGCGGTCGTCCAACGAGTCGAATCGATTCTGCAGCGCCAAAAGAAGTTCCAGGATATCTGCCGTCATCTTGTCTTGCCTGCATCTCGGGGGTTAGCCGGCGGGGGTGGCAGCTCGGGGGCAAAAAGGGACCCACTGCTTCGGGACAGCCTCCCGATACTTGCACTCGACTTTCTTCTCCTTGCAACTCTTGCACGGCTTCAGCTCGTCGCACTTGGCCTTGAGCTGCCGGCACATATCGCAAGCCTGTCGCATCCACGTGTTAGCAAGCGGTAGCTCTTGCTCCGGGGCTCGAGCCGGACTACAAACCTGCGATGCCCGTTGCGCCTTGCGCTTCCCCGACGCGGTGGCAACTTGGATCGGATACGCGAGTTCGCCATGTGACGCATACTGCGGTGGGTAGTCGTAGGGCTGAGGGTGCGGCAGCGGGGTCTGCGGTTGATAGCTCGGTTGCCGACTGTATACGGGCGGCTGCGGACCGTTGTCGAAGCTCATATGCCGCCTATCTTCGCCGTAAGGCTGGGAGTGGGGTGGGGGTGGGACAGCAGAATGCGGCGTCACTGGTGTCATGGTATCCTGTGCGCTGCCACCGGTCGAGAGAGGCCTGCGCAGTTGCGGAAGTGT
Source organism: Parachaetomium inaequale (assembly GCA_033296685.1). NCBI lineage: Eukaryota > Fungi > Ascomycota > Sordariomycetes > Sordariales > Chaetomiaceae > Parachaetomium > Parachaetomium inaequale. The sequence continues at coordinate 31,372 of MU854504.1, read as the reverse complement.
GTCATCGGCAGGGTCCGCCTTGATCATCGGTTCCCGGTGAGGATAGGGGGGGAACGGCGGGTGGGCCGGCGAGTGCGGGGGCTGCCTGTGTTCTTGCATTGGCGGAAACCTATCCGGTTCATGATGCCGTCGGTCATCGATGGGCGTCTGCGATGCGGGAGGGTGAGGATGCGGGTGCTGAGACGGCTGCGGTTGCGAATGCGGATGCGGATGAGGGTGAGAATGCGGAGGCGGAGGCGGAGGTGGATGCGGATGCGGATGGGGGGGATGATCCCCGGGGCCGAGAGGGCGCGCAAAGGAAAGCGGTGAATGTTGTTGATATTGGGTCGACGGTGGGGGATGCTGAGGCAGCTGGCCAGCGGTTGGGGAGGGAGTGGGATGAAGCAGTGATACACCGTGGTGGGAGCCCCCTACTACTGACCATGACGGGCCAGTCGACAGACGTGGTCGCTTGGTGTCGGGCGGGCCTTGGTCCATGGCTGGGGTCTTTATACATGCATGTACATTACATGAATGCTGTTGACACCAGATGGCGGTGGCCAGAGGCGAGGTCAGGCAACGGGGCAGCAGGAAGCTTGCCGCGGCAGCATGGAGCACAAGCGGGGAGGGAAACCCGCGCTTGGGGAACGAGCCAAGCAGGGGAGCCGGTAGACCCCGTGACTGTGAGCGTCAGACACGGCTACGGCGCGCGGCGAGAGGTCGATGAAGGCTCAAGAGCACTCGGCGCAAGGCGGTCTGTGAAAGCGCGGGGGGGGGGAGGGGGGTGTGTGTCAGAAAAGCCTCCGGCTCGCACTGGGAAGAGCCCCTCAGCCCACTGACAAGAGGGTTCCTCCTCTCAACAGCAGCCCGGCCGAGCAGGGACCAGCAGCCAGTCGGGCAGCAACGAGATGTGGTCTGTGGTGCGCGTTCGCGACTTGGAGTGGGCGAAGTGGGGAGGCGAAAAGAGAGCTCGGTCCAAGGTCCAAGGGTCCGGGAGACAGCCCGGCAGCGGATGGAAGGGCAGCAGCTCCTTTTCGTCAGCGTGTTGCAGCCCCCGCTGAGATGGCGTATCAGATCACACGCAGAAGCCGGCGTGTGCGAGACCTGCCAGGCGGCGCAGTGCGACAGCAGACCGGTCGCAAGAGACGGTCAATGGCGGGAGCGGGAGCTGGTCAGGCGGTGGTTTGGGCCTGGCAAGAAAACAAATTGAGCTCTGGTCCTCAACCGTGCCGAGCACGTCTCAAGGACCCCAAGCGGAACCAGGGTGGTGGAGAGGCAGGGGTGTCGCTGGACAATCAGAGACGCGGAAACGGGTGGGCCGCCCCTGCTCGCTCGGCCCGGGGAGTTCTCCTCTGCTACGCTCTTTAGAGTCAAGCGGCGTTTGCTAGCACGGCCGGTTGCTTGGGGTCGTCAACGAATGGGCTTGCCTGGAGAAGCGGCTTCGACAAATCGACACAGTTTAGCGTCAGTTGTCTGGGGCCTTTTTTCCTTGTCCTGCTGCCTCGTCACTGCTGCCCCGGGCTTCTTTGGTTTCGCCAGTCCGTTTGCTCGGAGCAAGAAAAAGAAGCCGGATGGGCGGTGACAGACGCCGAAGCCAGGCAGGCCAGCAAAAGGGTTGTCGTCAGCAGCACTGACACCGGTCAACGGTACTCCTCGGACTGCGGACTGCTGGTAACCCCTCAGCCGTGTCATGCAGGCGAGCCAAAAGGCTGTTCCTTCCTCGTTGCTTCTCTGTTGTACCCGACGCTGGAGCTGTCCCGCCGTTTCTTTTGGCGGAGGAAGGACGGGCGTGCCCCCCAAACGAGGGGTGCGGAGATTTGATTTTGTATCGCCCAGCGCGATTGCGGCGATTCGACCCGCATGGTGGCGCCCAGGGAGAACTCGCCAACCCATGAATGCCAAGCCGACACTCGGCTCGCCATGAACCAGGCCATCGCGAGTGACACCACAGGGCGCCTCAGGCTTCATTCATGCAGCAGTCCCAGCTTCGCGTATGGCCAGTCAAGCCCCCTAGATGGACCGGTTAACGGCGCAGGAGGCAGCAAGGAGCAACGGAACATCTGACCGAGCAGTGTGAGCCTGGGTCGCCGGAGCGGAGGGTGGAAGGCTGCGGATCCCACGGACAGAGCGCTGGGAGAGAGGTCCAGGTGCCATGCATGCGGCGCGTGGTGGGCAGGGAGCAGGAGCAGCGGGGTGGAAAGCAGCGAGCGCCCATTGCAACATTGCAACCCGAATTTTGGCTTGTTGCAGCACTCGTCGACCGGGGTCAGATGCCGCACTGTGCCCTGGCCGCCCGCACCACACTCGTCGGACGAGTACCATGCGGTACCGACGACCCGACAACGGGACCTCGCGGCCGACTTGGAACGGGGCTGTGCCAAACTGCCAGGGCCATGGCGCTGTGGGATGGATCATCCCTCTTCGTCCATTCCTTGATTTTCCTGGAGTCGCGACCGTGCTCGAGCCGTGCCCACGGGACTGGCTGGTGGCAGGCCTGACGCACATTATCCATGGATCGTTTTTCCGATCACGCCCATTTTTTGCGAAATGGTGAAACCTTGTGGGGTAAACCTCAAAAAGAAAAGAAAAAAAGGAAAAGAAGGAAGCTCGGAAGAAAAGAAAAACCAAGGCACACACCGCATCAGTGGCGCACGCCGTTACGCCCGAAACGGCAAACGAATCGTTGGCCCCGACGGTGTCTGTCTCTCTGATGGCAATCCGAAGAGGTTTGTTGGAGAGTTGGGATGGAGATGCCAGGGCAGTCAGACATGGTTGATGAGGATCGTGGGGGAAGGAAGCACGGTTGTTCGTGTTCCCACAAGGCAGGTGCGCCCGCGTTCATGGGCCTTCCAGACTTTCCAGGCAAGGCCAAACCAAACTGAGCGCGGGCTGCAATTGGATCTCGAGAGCGCTGTGGCCTTGGCGCTGCCTGCTCACCGCTCACCGCGACGGGATCAGAGGCCACCACCTCCAGTCTCAGAATGCGGTCTCATGGGTATTCAATACCAACTATGACACAGCAGCTAAGTTCACCGTCACTATCGCCGCATCGACAAATCCTCTGTCGACGTTGGCGGGCAGGGCGCACACAACGAACTCTTCCCAATCGCAGCCCATCCATGGCCTGTGCTAGTGCCGACCCGCAGACACGGCCGTGGAACGCGCGTTGCCCAATCAGTCGAGAGAACGAGCTCCCAGGAATGTGGGCAAGGTCCGAGGGTTCGGAAACAGCGACTTCAACCCATCACCACCGAAGAGGAACATCCGCAGGAGCTACGCGACGGACAACTCCGCCAATTCGGTACCGACATGTGTATGTACTGTATTCGAGACTGCGTATATTCAACTGGGTTGATCGGCGGGCTGCTCAGGAGGAGATGACAACAGCGGACCGTGATCCCATGTCGTGTGGAGGACGTTGCGAGGTCCCACGCCACGTTTTGCGAGATACTCTCGACAGGGTGGCCACACAGATATAACTGTCCCGGGGTGGGATTCCTTTCAGCCGGTTGGCCAGTGATGTTCTGGATCTCGCGTGGTTGAGATACTGTGTAGTCCTGCCAGTCCCGATGGCCCGGAGAGGGCGTGACCCCCAATAACGAACTGGTGACACAGTTGCGAACATCCCCGTGCGGCAACAATCCAGGGGTCGGTTGAGGCCGGGGACGCGATCTGCGGTGTTATGGTCGTTGCTTGCCAGCTGAGCCAGCTTCTGTCTGGGCCTCTGGGGGCGTCTGGAACAGGCAAAGTTCCCCGAAGAGCAGCGGGGTAAGCGAGCTTGGTTGCCAATCAAGCAGACCGTGATGCGGCCCGTACCACAGTCTTACCTCCAGGTGGAAGACAAGTCCTTTGAACTAACTAATATTCCAGTTCCAGCGCGTCAACCTCCGCTACGTGCCGGTGAACCAAGGCGTGTTTACATAGGTAGCTACTTGGTACTCGGAAGCGCTAACAAATCATTGATCCCATACAAGGCACCTCCACCGCGCAACCCGCGGTCCACGGACCTCGAATCCAGCTGAGCCGCGGTTGCCGACCACATCCGTGGATGGCGGGACATCTTCGCTTCTTATTTCCTCCTAACCCATGTTTGTGTCTCTTCGAAGGGTGAGGACTGCGGTCTTCCGGTGAAAATCGATGATATGGAAAGAATCCGTAGCACACCAGACGCGCCTGTCGTTTCGGCCGCGAGATGAGGCAACATCGCTAGCCGACCCCACCCTCTCCTGGTACTGGGGCGGTCGACAAGTGCCGTGGTTGGCTCGAATCCTCCTATGTCTGGCTTCCAGAAATTCCCGAGGGATTGGACATTCTCATGGCCCACCCCACGCCCGCCCTGCTTCCGGCGACTTTGCCAGCATGAGCATCGTGTGATTGATCTAATGATATCATGATAGCATGCGCAATCACGAGGCCCAATCGGCAAGCGCGGCATGGCCGGCACTGTGCGAACCAAAGACGGGTGTCCCAAGAGCGGACGATGTTGATGATTGGATGACGATCCGGAAACCTGGAGTGGCGCGAAAGGGGGCTGGTTGGTTTGGGATTCTGCCCCAGGCGGGCAAAGCGATCCCAACCAGTGCCACCCAACCGGCGACCCATGCAAAGAGACTCGCCGCAACTCGTCTGAGATGCTCAAGAGCCGGTGGATACTGGGAGGTGAGTGATGCGCCCCTTGAAGGGGCCAACAAGTTCCCTCACGCCCGCCCCCCTGTTGTTGCTTTTCTTCCAAGATGACCCGGTGGTGTGGGATTGGCGTTGCTCGCCTTGGTACCGGTTCCAGTGCCATGGTAGGGAGACGGGCAACGGCAAGGTGGGGACGGCCCAATGATCATGTCTTCTGTGGCCCTTCCTGACATCGGCTTCTTTGCAGGTCTCTTGGTGGCAAAGACTTTCATCCAGCTTACCTCTGTTGGAGGGAAACACGATAGAGCATTTGCCCTATGGGGACCTCAGGCGCAGTGGGGTCGGCTTGCTTTTCCTCGGGAACGAAACCTCGATCGAGTTGGACACTCCATAGGCTGTCTCGAGGCCGTCAAGATGCTTGGTCCCCGACAGAGTCCCCCTTCGCCACCTTTCTCCGCTTCGCCTGTCGGACATTCTGCGGGGCGGGCGTCTCGTCAAGGCCTTGCAAGCCCTCAGATACCGGCCTGGGCAACTTGGGAGCCTGCATGGCCTTGGCCACTGCCTTGGGCTCCGTCGAGGCGTCGGTAAAGACGACGTCCCCCCTCTTGCCCAGGGCCTCCCGGCCGGCCTCCTCGAGCAAGATACCAAAGGCTAAGAGGGCGGTCTCGTCCATGCTCCTCTCGTCGATGGTCCTAGCCCCGACGACACAGCGAGGCCCCAGGCGGGCAGCCGCTGCCTCGTAGAAGCTGCTCGCATACCTGTGGACCGACCTCAGCAGGTTGCTGTCGGGGAGATGACGGTGTCCACTCTCGGGGAGGTCCTCGTTGGCCCAGTAGATGTCTTGCTCAGCGTACCGGACCGGTGCGTTCTTGCGCCTAAACAGAGCCTCTTCGGGGGCCAGTTTCGGATTGCGCGACGAGTAGCGGCCGGCGGTTGCGCTCAGGCGGCGCTTGCTTCTGCTGGTGACAGTTTCCGAGTCACTAAGGGCCCCATTGAGTGTGATGCGCCCTAGAAACGATCAGTTTGAGCGCCGTGTGTAGGGCCGACTGGAAAGCATACCTGCGACCGCATCATAGACGTTGGCCACACGCCCTCGAGGTCTCTTAGCATTGCCGGGCGATGCGGCCGATGGCGGCAATGGCGATGGCAGCGTGCTATCATTCGAGCTCGAAATCCCTGGATCTGAAGTCGACTCCATGAAGCCGAAATATGTGGGGGAAACGTGATGTCTGTGTTGGTAAATGTTCTCTGCGTCGATACTTCAGCCAGTCGTGGGCAACCAGAGGGGCTCGTGTTGGAGCAGATCAACGGATCTCATGGCAAGGGGACTGGCGAGTGCGGGTTGTGGTAAGAATTTTCTGCCGTGGAGTTTGTCAACGAATGTTCAAGACGGCCTTTGTCGGCAAGTTTTGGCTCTTTTTGAAGTCGCACGCACATGCAGGCAGCCCACAGGCCCCGCCCCGCCAAAAACCAACGCGCAACCTCACCACAACAACACCATCACCACAGTCGACACACTATTGATGCCAACTCATCCGCCGAGAATCGAACCCATGGCATGAATCCGCTGCTGTTTGAGCGGTCGTCGGGCAGCCTCGGGCCGAACGAGTTCGCCAGGATCCAGACGGCGTCGCTGCTGGGGTCCTTTGCCGCGGCCCTCCGTTTCCGCTTTGACGGCGGCGAGCGTGCTGTCAGCGACACCGCCGGCCGCCGAAGTGATGATTTGGGGAGTGGAGATGAGGCATCGAGGGCTTCACTCTGGGCGCACCAGGCCGGTGTCAGCGCGCTGGCTCTGGAGCGCTTCGATGGCCGCATGTGAGTGGTGGCCCCTCGCCTTTGGTGCCCTTCTTTTATTCTGACGGCTTCACTCAGAATGGTTTCTGGCGGCTCAGACGCAACTATCAAGCTTTGGGATCTCGAGCAGTGCCCGAACCCGTCGCAGTCCCACATCTACCGCCCCGTTTCTGTGGTTCCCCGGGCCGGAAGCGACTCGTCCAGCCCTCGCCCCAGCTCCGCATCTGCGGCCGGACACCGCTTCGGCATCACCCACCTGTCTTTTTACCCCTTTGACAGCGCCGCTTTCTTGTCATGCTCGCATGACCAGACGCTGAAGTTGTGGTCCACCGAGAGAGCGTCTGTATTCGGTTCCTTCGCTCTCGGGGCTAGGGCCTACACCCATGCCATCTCCCCGATAGCCTCCCATCTTCTCGTCGCCTGCGGGACGCAGCACCCCGCTGTCCGCCTCGTCGACCTACGCTCTTCCGCCGCCGTGCAGTCGCTGGTATCGCCGGGCCAGCTCGGTGGTTCTGCCGGGGCGACTCTGGCAGTCGCCTGGTCCCCGGCACACGAACACGTCCTTGCCGCCGGCTCGGTAGACGGGGCGGTGCGCATCTGGGACGTGAGAAAGTCCAACGGCTTGGTCGCACTTCTCGACCAGGAGGATATCATTGGCCTGGCCGACGGGGAGATGTCGCTGCCAGGACGTACCCCGCGCCTTGCAGCAAAAGCACACGCAGGGCCCGTCAACGGCCTCGCCTGGACCGACGACGGCGCCTACCTCATATCCGCGGGCCACGATCGCCGGATCCGCGTCTGGGACGCCGCGACGGGCGCAAACACGCTGGCTAACTTTGGCCCGAGCATCCGCAACAGCCAGCTGAGCACTCTAACCATGTTTGCCTCCCCCATCGGTCTCACGCCGCCGGGAAGTGAGCTGCTGTTCTTCCCGAACGAGACGGAGATCCTGGTCATGGACCTACACGAGGGGTCCATCGTCACGAGGTTGCGCGGCATGGGCCCGGCTGTTGCCTCTGTGGGGACGCAACGAGGGGGTGAAAGGACCATCAGGAATTGTGTAACGAGCCGTGGGTTTTTTTCTGCCTGACAACATTGCCGGTAAAGCTGACATCTTCGACAGTTGTATGGAGAGGAGCCGGCGGAGGCGGCAGCTCAAGTGGCGTGGCCATGGGCGGGAGCAATGCTGCTGGCGGCGTATTCAGCGGGCATTTGGACGGCCAGATCCGGGTGTGGCTCCCACAGCTTGAGGGTGCAGACGGCGAAGCAGAAGACAACTCCGCGGAGGATGCTTATGGAGCCAAGTCAAAGAAGAGGAAGGCTCTCGACGATGCTTTCCGGAGCTTGATGGGGAAGCAGGTCACCTTCTCCTGAGCAGCACAATCCTATTGAAGGCGGTAGCTGGGCGACGAGACGACAGCACTGGAGGATCACTCGGCAAGTTTCACAATGAGAGATCAGCGCTTTCTGAATGGCGACAGCCTTCAAGTTCTGATCAGCCTGACCCCGGGTGGTCACCCTGTGCTGCGTGGTATCTGCTAAAAGTACAAGTCGAGTGCAATGGCAACAAAGGAAAAGATTCATAACCCGTCATGATACATTCTGCCGGCCAATACCACCTCCATCGAGCCGAGAAAAAGCCACATCAGATGCCACGGAACGACTCCTGGTGCGTCTTGATACTGTTCCGCCTCTCGCGATGGTGGCCAGCATCCTCGTGCTCAATCGACGGCGCCCCGACGTGCTTCTTCAAGACTGAAGGAGGGACCTGGGCTGCGTCGGTTGGGTCGCGGTGTGCCGACATGGTGCCAGATCTGTTTGCCGCCGGGTTAGCCTGTGCCTCCCTGGAGACGACAAAGGATGTTATCTGCCTGCGCTGGACAGGTTTACTTACTTACTGGTAGGTCTTGTTGCCTCCCATGGTCCGGCTGCCGTCGAGGTCAGAGTCGACACGGGGGTCGGCCTTGTTGGCCATGTCGCTCTTGTGCGGGCCGGCCGTGTTGGAGGCGGGGCCCGGGCCGGTGCCGATGGCGCCGCGGCCGTCGCGGTCCGAGTCGACGCGGGGGTCGGCAGCGTTGGCCATGCGGTTGCCGTGCGGGCCGTAGGTGCCTGCGGGCGCGCCGTGGGTGCCGGTCATGCCAGTAGCGCCGGAGCCGACGCCGCCTGCTGTGTGGTGCGTGCCAGTCATGCCAGTGGTACCGGAGCCGAAGCCAGTGCCGCCAGAGCCGAAGCCCGTAGTGCCGGTGCCGGCAGTGCCAGTGCCCATGGTGCGGGAGTTGTCGAGGTCAGAGTCAACGCGGGGGTCCATGGCGTTGGCAGCGCGGTTACCGTGCGGGCCGTGTGTGCCCTCGGCGGTGCCGGTGCCGTAGCCAGTGCTACCGAACTCTCCATGGCCAGCTGTGCGGCCGGTGCCGGTGCCAGTGCTAGCGCCTGTGCCGTAGCCGGTGCTGCCAAACTCTCCGTGGCCAGCGGTGCGGCCGGTGCCAACAGTGGAGGAGTGGTCGCGGTCAGAGTCGACGCGGGGGTCGGCAGCGTTGGCGGCACGGTTGCTGTGGGGGCCGTGGGTGCCCTCAGGGGCGCTTCTGTGGTGCTTGCTGCTGTCGCTGTGGACGGCCTCCTTGATCTTGTTGACGATGCCAGACATGTTGATGGTTTGTGGTGGTCTTTAGACTTGGGTGTTGTGGTGTGGTTTGCAGTTGGGTTGAGGAAGTGGATTGTTTGTGTGATGATGGATCTAGAAGTTCTGCTGTTGGGGGAGAGAAGAGCTCCTTATATCTTCCTCGAGGAGCCCAGTTCTTTCACCTGCTGCCAGCTTTAGTGGCATACCGGGCAAGCATGGCCGTTGACTCGCTGTCCACGTCGTCAATGGCATCATCTTGGCCGGTTTCATCAGCGGCAGAACGTACTCGTCTAAGTCTCCAAGCCGCTTCCACGCAAAGCAACGGCCGCTGCGACCAGGGAGACAACGCGTAGCAGCGGGCCATTACCTCATCGACGTCATTGTTGCGTATCCAGCATTATGAAAGCACCAGCGAATGGAGAATGCCCGCAAACATACAAGCACGGGAAGCGGGTACAGTTCTCCACAACTATAAGCGGTGGAGCAGTAAGTTGTGTGATGTTCGAGAACTGGCGTCATCAGGCGAGCGAAGTGGCCCGTTTGTGTGGCTGGTGACGTTGGCGAGGTTGGCTTGCCAAGGGCGTCCCTCGGTCGAACCTCACCTAGTCTCGAACGTTTGAACCTCCCAATGCGCTACCTCCGGCGGAGTCTGGCGCCACACTTCTATTCTAGATTCGAACCTTCTTCCTGCTCCACCAGGGGATCTTCGATTCTATTCGATACTGTACCAAGAAGCTGGCGGGCTGGCGCATCTATTCTACAGTACGGTGGTTCGAACACTCGAAGTGGTGGAGAGCGAGGTTGTGCCCCTGTCTCCTCCGTCATGACCCCACATTTCCCGCTCCCGCATGCACACATGGCTGTCATGACGTCATCCTCCGACGTCTGCAGCCGACCACGGCCCGCCCTTGCAGGACGGTGTTCCAGAGCGACCTGCATGTAAGCTGTTCGGGATGCTCCGGGACAGTCTCATCAACTGTTTGTCAATGCCACCTGGCCATCGGGATTGATATCTGGCATTGCAAGAGCAGCAGTTCATGCCAGACCTTTGTGGCAGGACACGATCCGGACGCATTCAGGGGTAGGGGGAGAAACAGAGGGCCCTTCGTCCCAGCATTATGTTGCCCATGTAGCTTGCCGTGCTCTAGCATCGCCAGCCAAACACTGGGCAGGCTCTGTCAAACAGTCTTTATTCAGCATGGAAGATTACTATCATACAGCTGTACCGAGTCGAACATTAAGAAAGCTGGTCATGACATCAAGAAAGGAGATCCGAACAAAGAGACTGGCACATGAGGTACATGGGAATACAAGAAATAGGCGACTAGGGGATGGGGTATCATGAGTTTGGGCTGAGCACACCGCAGTGTACAGGGTTATATGGTATCTTGGGCAACATGCTCAGACACGCGAACGGTACCAGCGGCGGCGACGGTAGTAACCGCTGGCGACCGGGGCCGTGTGACGGCGGACCCAGTAGATGCTATTCCATCGGTCAGCAAGGCTAGCCCACTTCCACGTCGCAGATGTCAACTTACCCCAGAATGGCGCTCACGAGCCAGCAGATGGCGCTCAAGAAAGAAAAGGCAATGGTCGCCTTCCACTGAGAGCACGAAGCGGTCCCGCGAAACGAGATGCCGTCCCAGTCAAAGACGTCGCTGGAATCCAGCCATCAGCACCTCTGACATCTTTTCCAGGAGCAGTGCCATGTTCACTCACCCGCAGTTGCCACCCAACCAGTCGACAAGCAGCCCAAAGGCAACGAACCATGCCACGCTGATGATAAAGTCGGCCGGCCAGTGAATGAAGGAGCCGCTGAAGGGAACCAGCCAGATGATGGCGAACAAGATTGAGACGCCCGCGACGACTTCAGTGTAGATGTGGCGCCCAAGCTGCCACGAGTCGGCGTTCCGGACCGAGTGTAGGTAGTCGCCGTTGAGCCCCGCCACGATGGCGGCGAAGGCCAGCTCGGCGAGTCGGAGGATGATGGAGAAGAGGTCTGCGAGGATCATGTTGTCGGAGTTGACTGGCTTTGTTTGGGCGTCCTTCTCTTCGTGAGTATCAGTACTGGCAGCGTATCACTTAGCCAGTAGACAGCGGGTTATGATGTGAGCTTTGTGGAGAGTCAGACATGCATGGACTTCGCGGAGTGGAGGAGTAACTGGTAGGTTATATACCAGTATCACAACCAACACACCATGTTGTACCAGGCTCCAACAGCCACCCCCTTCGTCGTCATCGTCTGCCCGGCTGTGGCCGTCCAGCAAGCGAAGTGAAGTCCTTACCCAGCGGCAAGATGAGATTGGTACACCATCCAACGTCACCTCGGCCGGTTTCTTGGCCAGCAGGGTGGCCGGTGGTTGCAAGCCTGTTTTCCAACCTTGCATTCTACATGTGTTTGATAGCCACTTAAAGACGATGCCATCCCAGCATTTGAGTGGTTGCTGCTGGGACACTGGCTGCACGTCTTCGGATTGGCAGGATGATGTCATGTGTCATAATTTACCACTCACTGCCTTCTAACGCCAGGCCCCCGACGCTTGATCCGTAAAACAGAGATCTCGTACATGTACAGGAAGAAAGGGGGTTGTGCAAACTGTCCCGCGACCGTCAAGCAGTAACATCAGATGACACCAGCAACCCTCGTGTGTCCCCTTGCCGGTTACAGAAACGCAACTCGTTCATCTCCACGGCCCAATCATCATATTGCGCGCTCGACGCGACACTCCATCGCTGGCCTCAAAGCATACCGCATCATGGAAAGCTCTCAAGTGAGCAGCGCCGCCTGGACATCAAAAATGCTGTTCCGCCAGCCATCACGCTCATTCTCTCGGATCCTTTGCGGCGCCTGCGTGGCCTCGTCCCTCCATAGTTTGACGATACTCCCAGGAGCATAAACCCCCTCAAACACGCCGTGCCCTGGCTGGCCAACCCCGACACGAGTGTAGAGGTCCGGATCATCAGCAGGCGTCAGCCTCGCCAGGACGGCCTTGAAAAAGGTCTTTAGGTCGTCCGGGTCTGCGATGCGCGTGGCCCGGAGCCTCTCCCGCGCGTAGAGCAGCTCGCGGTTTGCAAAGTGCAGGGCCTCCCCGATAGCAGATGCGATCTTCATCTCCATGGTCTTGCGGATGATGGGCTTGAGGAGGGGCTTGAAGAGCCATGCAAAAAAGCTAAACTTGCTCCTCCGCAGCTTCCAGTTGAGCTTGTGGATGCGCACCTTGACCCCCCTGAGCGTGAGGATTTTCTCGAGCCTGTCCCTGCCAACTTCAATGTCGAGCTGGACATCGAGGCCCCTTTCGTCGAGTTCAAACGAGGCGATCCCCTCGTCGGCGAGCCGTAAGAAGCCCGAGTGTGCCCTGAGCCAAAACCCAATCTCCTCTCCCCGAATGGAAAGGCCGTCTACTCTGACCCTCGTCAATGTCTTGACGGCCGACGTTGTCCGGAACCTTGCCTTGCGTATTTCGACATCGTTGAGGGTCTCGACGCGGAGCTTGTAGGGAAAGAACGACGTGTGGTTAACAGTAATGCCGGGCTCTAGGACAAGATTCTCGAGTAAGAGATCGACCTGTGGAGTGGCAATCTCGAGTCTAGGGATCGGGACGTAGTTAACCGACTGGATAAGCAGCGGAACGAACACGTTGATCGAGTCCGCCACGAGGTCAGTGTTGGTATAGTGGTGCTTTGGCGACAGGATCTTGCCGATAGTAGTCGAAGTCTTGATGAGACCGGCCACATCCTTGTCCCTGAGCACCGAGTGAAAGGTTGACTGCAGCTGCGACAGCAGCCCGTCCACGTCGTCGCGTAGAGAGGAGTGAGACGAGAGTTGCCGGGACTTGACTCGGAGCGCCTGGAAACGCTGTTCGGCGTGGTCGAAGAACGAAGGGTCGGTAAACATCTCCTGGAGGGCGTCTCCCAGCTGGCCCACGAGGTCCTCGAAATTGGGGTCCTCGCGGCCGTGTTCCATGACTGCCTTGGAACGCCTCTCCAGCTCCTCCCATTCCTTTGCCTCGCCAAATGACCTGAAGAAAGCCCAGAAATTCCGCAACGCCCGGTCCGTCTCCGGGTTACGGTCCACATCCTCATCAGCCGCCTGGACTGTGTCGCGAGCAATGCGGGAGTAAACCATGGCGTAGCGCTTGAGGAGAAGCGACAAGGTCGAGACTGAATCCGAGTAATCGCGTCGACGGCGGAGATTGACCACGACATCCTTCAGGCGGTGGATCATGGTATCCTTCTCGGGGCCTTCCAGCTTCTGGAGCATGCTGTTCTCTGCCTCGTCGACGACCGTGGAAGCGGACCCGCTCAAGACCTTGGAGATTTCGGCGGTCTGGTCAACCAATTCCTGCTGCGAGGGCGGGCTCTCGGAGCCATGGCCTAGCTCTTTTACTGAATCCTGCTCCCCGGCGGAAGGCTCAAGGCGCCTGCCGGCATCCTTGGAGGCTTCAGACAAGGCAAAGGCTGTGTCTTTAAAGACTTCGCGGGTTACAGTATTGAGATCGCCAAGGAACAAGCGGAAGTCGGAGTTTGTCAGGAGCAGTGACCCAACTGTCTGGAGGCTGCGGTAGACTAAAGCCGCTGCTGTTAGCACCCAACCAGCATCCCAGGGCACTGCGCTAGCACGTACCTGCCGCGCGGTCAGCTGTGGCTTTCGCCTTGCTGGCGCGCTCGGCGATGTGTTCCATGTCAACCGACACCCTCGCCTGGGACAGATACCAGATGAAGTCCTGGATCTGGTCGTCGGCATTCTTGTGCTGCAGCAGGTCGATCAGCTGCTTCAGCCATTGCTTGGCGTAGTGCACCAGGGCCTGGCCCGAGTCGCTGAGCTGGGCGTTGTCCGGGTTGAGCATGTCGGCGGCCAGCAGGGTGCGCAGGCTAACGATGGCCTGCTCGTTTGAGGGCATGAAGCCCTTGGACAGGGCGCGCAGCATCTGGTACGTGTGCAGCTTCTGATGCAGCCGGCGCTGAAGCGACGTCTCATCATCGTACTGAGGGAGCAACGGCTCCTGCTCGGCCGACCGCTGGCGACGGCCAGACCCAAAGCACGAGGAGAACATGGTGGTTGTGGTGTTGTTGATGGGTCGATGCCTCAATCAATCATCAGACCCTGGGGATGTGGGCCGTGGGAGCACCGGTTGTCCGGGAATTCTGTTTTGTGTGTGGTGGACCGGAGAGCCCATGAGGGAGCGATCGCAAGTCGGCCATGCTGCGTGATGCCGTGGTTTGCATCTCCCGGTGTTGTTGAGCCTGGTGAGTGTGGAAGGGTAACGATGACGTCGAAGATGATCGATCGAGCCACAGCATAGTTTGGGCCCGTGGGGTCGGGGCGATTGGTGAGGTGTGGCTAGTGCGCTGCTACTGCCAGGGTGGAAGGTACCTAACCGGACGGAGAGCTCGTAATGTCCATCTTGAACAGGCCCTCTCCGCACAAAGCGTCTACGGAGTACGTCCTACTGCTATTCAATACTCAAATACCAGACTGAAACGCATGGAAGGCTTGCCATCAGACCTCTTGCAAGGCTTGAGATGTTCAAATCGCCATGTCAGCACGCAACACAGCCACAGTTTCAATCAGAGTTGATGTGGGGTCCCGTGTGGTATCGAATCAGACGGCCCGCCAAGCCTGGTGACGGCGCCATTCAGGCACCACGACCAAAACCCTCCAATTCCCTGGACGGGGAAGCGGATGTCGAAATTCGGGGCTCAAGAGCTGTCGACAGCACAGTGCCTAATGTATTCAATAGTCATCCAGACCCGTTCGTCCGAACTGCGCAAAAACAGATGAATCAGCGACGGAAGCCGGCACTGAGTTGTGGGGCAGACCCCGGGGCAGCCGAGCAGTGGCCATGGGATCGCGGCGTCACAGTACCCCGTACTCGCGGACTCGGCGTTCGGGACACTGCCACAATTGCTTCTCTTGACTCTTATTCGAAGCTATTCCCTGCCTCAACGTGCTTCTTGTTGCGATCCCCGAGACTCCTTGCGTCCAAACCGGTTGCACAAGTGGCGATCTGGCGTTAGGATTTGTCGGGCTGATCGCTGCCAGTTCGGCCCAAGCGCCTGTGCCCTGCGTCACCTCTTCTCGCCCTGCCGCCTTGCCAAGCCACCCCGCGGCAAACTCTCGATATCGTCGCCAACACTCGCAGGTTTCGGTATCCACACCACAACTCCCCGACCCGCTGCGAAAACCGTCGTCGTTCCTGACGGCACAGACATTGAATGATATGGACACCAGCGGGTTAAAACGCAAGGACACGACAAAGGGCCCGCCTCTGCGCATCCTGTCGCTTGGTACGTCTCCCTGGGACAGCGGGATGTCCGCGGGGCACCACCAAAGAGGGCTTGGCTGACTCGTCGCTAGATGGAGGAGGCGTGCGCGGCTACTCCATGTTCCTAATCCTCCAGGAGCTTATGCACCGGACGTTTGTCGAACTCGAAGGCCGGGCACCGCGACGATCCGAGATTCCCAAGCCATGCGACCATTTCGACCTCATCGTCGGCACCGGCACCGGCGGCCTCATCGCCTTGATGCTCGGCCGCTTGCGCCTCGATATCGAGACATGCAAGGAACTATACATCAGTCTTACGCGCATGGTATTTGAGACCGACAAGACCATCGCCGGCATCCCCTACCGGTCGACCTTGTTCAAGGCGACGAAGCTGGAGGAGGCAATCAAGGAATGCGTCAGGGAACACACCGTCTACGAGAAGGAAGGCAACGACGGCTCCGAGGCGGGCAGCATCCACAACCCGCTGAGCCCCGTCTCGCGCTCAAGTGCCGCATACCCGAAGAGGCATACCAGCAACGCGAGCGTGGTGAGCTTCAGCGCGCGGAGCCCCAGTGCCCAGGCCGCGAGGCCGGCATTCTCCCGCGGCGGGAACCCCAACGCCCGCCTGTATGATGAGCGAGAAACCCGAACCAAGACGTGAGTCTCCTCTTGCGCCGACGCCCCTCCACGGTACCTTGATCCTTTGTCGCTAATCGCTTCCTCTAGTGCTGTTACCGCCGTCTACAAGGGGACTTCAAAGGGCGGCGCGCCGGCCATGCTGCGCTCATACGACTCTCGCCGAGAGCCGGCCCCCGAGTTTGACTGCAAGATCTGGGAGGCCGGGCGGGCAACGTGCGCCATCGGTCTCGCCTTCAAGCCGATTCAGATCGGCCAGTCCGTGTTCCACGACGATGGAGCGGGCAATTTCAACCCGTCCCTGACAGCACTCGACGAGGCGGTAGTGAACGAGTGGCCGGGCCGCGAGGTCGGCGTCTTCATCAGCGTCGGGACCGGAAAGCGGCCAAAGGGCAGCGACGCGAATTCGTCGCTGTGGTATGAGGGCTTTCTCGGCGACTTTGCCGATGCGAGGAGGAAGCTGATTGCAAAGATCGAGGGTTGCGAGAAGATCCACGAGCTGATGAAGAGGGAGCACTTGGCGAGGCGCGGCGTCAACATCGAACACTATTACCGGTGGAATGTCGAGGTTGGCGTGGGCGAGTTTGGCATGAACGAGTGGAACCGGCTGGCGGATATCAGCACAAACACCAAGAGATACCTCGCCAGGGAGGACGAGCAGAGAATGATGCAGGGCGCGTCGGCAAAGCTGGCCAGGGTCCACTTTGCAAAGCAGAGGTGGGAGCGCCTCAGCTTGGCCGGTCCCGGCGTGGCACAACAAATGGTGCCCGAGATCGCACTACCCCTGGCGGTGGAGTTGCCGGGAGACATACCCGTGTTTTCTCACCCCCACACCCCATCGAACCGGCAGTCGTATGACTCTGGACACGACATGTTGCCCGTGCGTGCTTCTACGCCGTCGCCAAGGAGCTCTGGGGAGCCGCCACGACAGTCGCCCAAGCTGAACCAGCTGCCGTATCCGACTGCGCCCCCCGCGGGCCACCCGCCAGCACCGCCCAGCCGGTTTGCCGACAGTGCGGCTGACGACTCGGATCGCTTGGTGGTCAACGCCCCGACGCCATCGCAGTACCGGATTGCCGCGGGCGCAGACAAGATCGCGATCACTGGGCCAGACGACCACCCCCGGCGATTCGAGGACCCCCTGATGCAGCCGCCGCCGCTGCGGGTAAGGCCGCCGTCAGTGCCACCCCCGCTGCCCCCAAAGACACCGCTCCCGGAAATGCAGGCCGGCTATGGCCGAGCATCTGCCCCGGTGCTGCCCTATCCTCTCGACGAGGAAGCACCTCCCGTGGTCAACATGGCCAGGAAGCCAAACTACAGCATGAGGTAGCCAGTCCAGTGCCGTGCTGGCGATGCGGCGGACGCCTTGTCGTGTGGCGGTGGCAGTGATCTGCGTGGCTCCGGCCGCAGTTCCTTTTACGAGTTCATGAGAAACGATATCCACAACATGTTTGCCATGTATATCCAGTCTGGGTGAGCAGGAGAGGGGTTGATACAAGGATATAGGAGTCTGGAGTTTCGAAATGTGATCTTGTTGCGACGGGTGTGTTTGATGGATACCAAGTTTTTGCAGGCCACCAGGACCAAGAGTTTATTTACCGTGTATGTTTGAGATTCTAGACTTGCAGTTAGGAATATTCTGTTTGGGATTCACTTCTTCTGCATTCTTACTTGAGCGAGGACCATTTTTGGGCTCCCCGTCCCGCGATTCTCGTCAGGCGAGGAATCTGGAGCTGCAGACCACACCCACCACATCTCATCGACCGGTCCAGACCCGCGAACTCTGCTAGGGCCCTTGTCCAGCCAGCCAATCGCCAGGCGTTTTTCCCCCTGTGGGTGGAGCGGTCTCGATAAGCTTCCCGCTAAATCACAGCACGGTCCAGTCTGCCGGTGCCGTTTCAGCAGCAGCCGGGTCCAACGCGCAACTTTATTTCGACAGACGCAGTTCCAGACGAAAGTGAACACCCTTCCCTCAACCCCTCCCGGGCCCCAAGCAAGAAGCACCAGATGGCTCTCATTCATCCCGTTCTTATCAAACCCGCAATGATGGGAAAAGAGACAAACCGAGCGCCTAGAAGCGACAGCTCCCATGGCATTCACGCATCAGGCACAGCGCGCTAGAGTCGCGTGTTTCGATATGGGAGTCTGCAGCTCTACGATGGTTTACTGCGGCCCACCATGCTCTTCAGCCGCTCCGCGCCAGCCTTGGTATTCTGGCGGGGTGGGACGGGGGTGCTTTGTAGGTTGCGAGCATGCCTTCGATTCCCATCTATTGGCCCATTGCCGGCAACAACGCCATCTAACGAATCGGCTCTGGATGAGTTCTCCGCTGGGCTTTGCGTCTCCCAGCTTGGTCGGCTCCGGAAAGGGGCGAGACGACCTCCAATGCGATGCTTGTTCCCATCCCGGCGCCACCCTCCAGGCTTCTTCCCGTCTGGACCCCCGAGCACACGGCAGCCTCCGCGAGATTACCAGCTGGCCGGGCCCAAGCCACTCGCCTCCCAGGGACGAAGCGAGAGGCTAGTTAACTAGTGTGACCACACCCGCCTTGCTCGCTCGATCCGGTGACAATATTTGGCTGTGATAGCATCACGCCGGTGCCCAGTGTGTCCGAGAAGGCTTCCACGGTCAGTCATTCCCACTGTGATGCTCACCGATGCCTGCGGATGTGCTTGGGCTTTTCGTTGTTTTACTTCCCCCCCTCTCGTATGCCGTATGTGACAGTTTTGTCAGCAACGAAGCGCGCTGGGCATCGTATGACTGCCCCAGCGCCCGACACTCCTCCCTTTTCTTCCTACTCTTTTCGGACGAGTCTCACCCGCCTTGCTACGCTCCCTCCCCCCATGTCTTGGCAGAAGCCATGGTCGGAACTGAACCTCTCCGGTATTGGTGCCGCTAAGAAGGTAAGCCACTCACCGCTTGGGGGGAAGCGAGCTAGCGGCACCGCCTCCGGCACAAGTGCCGTGACCCTCCCGCAGACCAGGATCACGACAAGCTTGCGGCAGTGAGCCTTCAAGTCAGGCTGGCGGAATGCCAGCTAATCAGCTTCAGCTCGCTCGACATTGCCCCATCCCCTGTTCCAAAAATACTAGTACATGTGCCCTATTTGCTGCGTAATTAAAAGCCAACCGGGTCCCCTGCGCTCCGTCTTGCCCGTTCACGTCTCCCGGTTTCGCCAGAAAAACAAGCTTTATTTTTTCCACGTACCCCAGCTCTCACCGCAGACACCATCCCCTCCTCCGTCTCTCGTCAAGAGCCCGTCAGGGGCCATATCCAGTCGGTTATTTTTCCGCTAACTAGTCCCAAGGGCTCACAAATCCGAAGCCTTGCATACTTGGGCCTAGTCCTGCCGTCCTTGTTTGAGCCCCAAACAGAGATCACCCTTATAAGTCAGCCCTACGGTCCCGACCTGCCAATGCAGGTATCATCCAGGGACAGTCAAACTCGTTGTCCCGAACAGAACAATGTCCGAACCAATGCATGCCCCCGTACCTCAAGCTCGGACTCCACGTGCAGAACGAACGACAACATCGTGCGGGGAGTGTAGACGGAGGAAGCAAAAGGTAAAGTTGGACGTCCCTTGTTTTCTGTCTCGGTTTCATTCTTCAGACACGTCCGCAGACAAACTCGGAGCCAAGGCCCCGAGAGAATCGGGACGGCTGCCGTGTACCGTTCCTGCTGTGTCAACGAGCATCATGCTGATCCCCGTAGTGCAACCAGGGGCAGCCGTGCAGCAACTGCGCGAGGCGGTTTCCGCAACCGATCTGCGAGTACAAGCTAAGCAGCAGGTGTGTTAGATCCCAATACAACCCTATAAACAGACGGCAGTGAAGGTCTTGCTTATCTGTCAAGGAAGAGACAGACGTCCAGGCGGTGTAGCGGTACCGCAGCGGCCCGCCTTTGCCGTCTCCTTGTCCCCGCCAACCCCGACAAGAAGCGGGGGATTTAATGTCGAAGCTCTCCGACAACCTCTCGTCCCCCAACACTCACCACTCGTGGCTCCGTGGGACCAACAACGCAACAATGAGGATGTGGGCGGGGTTCTGTCGGGCTGGCCCGGCTTTGATCACCTCGGGCAGCCTTCCACGCCGACCTCAGCCGGACAATATGCTTGGAGCACCGATCAGCAAAGCCTCTCCGTCTCCGTCATTGCCTGCGAAGAGGGCTGCACGTCACACTCGGACGAGGTCCACGCTGCCATTAAGACGCTTCAAGCATACCGATCGACGCAAAATCCCTGGGCCAGCAGCAGCTGGACCCAGGGACACAGTGCCTGGACACTGGTACCGGCCGTGTCCCCGGAGCCGGGTGGCCTTTCCTGGCCTCTTGTGGATCAGGCTCAAGAGCTCGCTGGGTTGCCGGCGACCCAGCCGATGCAAGACGAGGAGCTTCTGTCGGTCTGTAAGTCAAACTGGCCACTTGCGGTCTACTACTTCCTGCCTACTTCTTTGCATTCAGCAGTCAACATGCTGACCGGAGTCCTCGCTATAGTTATCAACTTCCTCTCCCAGTTCACAGCCTCGTTGGACGGAAACCCAGACGCTTCAAACCCGTACATCAAGCACTACGTCCCATACTGCGTCAACTCGCAGCTGCTGGTGCACGTGGCCATCTACTCGGCCGCCTGCTTTCTCACCGACACCGGCCATGTCGAGAGAACGGTTGCCATGGCCCACAAAGGGCATGTGATCAAGCTTCTGAACGAACACATCCGGTCACAGCTCTCCACGAGCGATGAGGTGATAGCCGGCGTACTTCAGATTATTCTGGACGAATGGCACGTGTTTCTCCTTCCCCCGTTCGTATCAGGGGTCTGTTACTGCCCCATATAGTGGCTCACCACCCTGCAGGAGGGAAGCAAGGGAACACGCTAACCAGAATACAGGCTCTGGGGAAACCCCAATGATTTGCGGGCGCACCTACGCGGGCTGCGGGACATGGTCAGATTCCGCGGGGGGTTCCGTACGCTGGGTCTACATGGGCTAATAAGCAAGCTTGCCATATCGTGAGCCCCTTTTTTCACCACGCCTGTGACCCAGCTATTAGAGATGCTGACCAAATCCAACTAGTGCCGACGTTGCAATCGCCCTCTCATTCGAGGCCTCGCCGTTTCTGCGAGGCGGGCCCGAATTCGAGTTCCACGACAGCTCACAGATACCCCTTCGTCTTGCCCTCAACACCCCCTTGATCTCCAACCTCGTGCAGTTTTCCTCGTGCGCCGACGCTCTTCACATCCATCCCGCTGTCGCCTCCATTCTCGACGACATGCGCTTTCTTCTCTCGACGGTTCTCGCGCTTCCAGAAAAGCCGTCGGCGAAGGAGCTCCAGAAGGTACACACCACGTCGGCCTGGATCCACGAGCGCATCTCGGGTCTACCAGAAGACTCGCCAGCTCCACGACGGCCCTCGGCAGCAAGTTCGACACCCAGCAGGGCCTCCTCGATCGTGCCAGAAACAAGTGAAGACCCCCAACCACCCCAATCGCACCACGGCCAGCCCCAGTTCCGCCGCCAGCAACACCAAAACCCGCGGCGAGTCACAACACAGAGCCCAGCAAGCCAAGCCCAAGAGCGGTCCCCAGCCGGGATGACCCCATCCTCACCCCTCCCCACGACCACCGACCCAGCCGGCCCATCCCCGGACTACGTCTACCAAGCAGTACGCCTCGCCGCCCTCCTCTACAGCCGCGCCATCATGCGCCGCCGCCCCTTCAGCCTCGTCGTCACCCCCGACGAGTTCCTCCGGCTCTGGACCACGGCCTGGCGTGTGCCGCTGTCGACGTGGCGGACCCTGCTGGGCGTGCTCAACTGGATCCTGCTGCCCATCGCGCCGAGCGGCAAGGCGGCGCAGCCGCACGACCGCTTCGTCAAGGGGATGGTGAACATCAGCCTGTTCCAGATGGGCATGGACAACTGGGAGATTGCAAACTCTGTCATGGAGGCCGGGCTGAGTCTGCAGCGGTGGCTGGCAGGGGAGTCGGTTAGTTCTTCTTCAGAGGCGGGGTTTGAAGTAGGTGAGAAGGGCAAATGGCGGGAGGGTAGTGGTAGTCCTCGAGGTGGGGTGGGCGCTGGTGAGGATGGACGAGGTGAAGGTAGGGCGGAGCCTGGTAAGACAGACGTGGAGAAAAAGAGAACGCAGGGCCAGGAAAGGGGGCCCTATGAACCGGGAAATCGGGGATATTGATCCGGGCGCTACTGCTGGACAGCTATGTTGCCTGACGAAAAACAATGGCTTCTTTGACAGGAGCTCGCGGCTGGGAAACGAGTTCATATGCCGCGCTTTATCCCGGAGATCTTGGTGCGTTTTGAGCAATTTGATACCCATTTGACACGCTGCTAGTGGACTAAAAAGGGCACAAGCGCCACATGAGTAAACAAAAGGGGTAAGATGGGAAAGGGGTAAGTGAGTATCGGATGGGCAACTGGTCCAGCGATTCTCTACATGCTGCGTTGGTCCATCATTCCGTTGCAGCCTTCTTGTCCTCAAGCCCTGGGGGGGATAAACTGTCTGGACGTTCAGCAGCCCACTACAGTATCGTCCTGGCGACTTTGGCCTGACCCTCGGACCTTGTGCAAAGACCGCTGTGCCCATGACGAGCCGGTTAGGTTCCGAGCCGTTGACCATGCGGGCCTCATTCTCCGTCCTTCCTCATTGTACCAACTGTCCGGACTTATCCATGGTCGCGATGTCTCATGGTCTTTGGTAGGTCAAAGGACAGAACTCGGCCGCGTACACTGCGACACCAGGAACAACCGGCGGTGAAACCGGCGGTGTCGGGGCAGCAAGGACTTTAGGGTAGCAACCCGCGGAGTCAGCCGAGCGCCTTCTCGCCCATAACCCTAGTATCTCTGTACTAAGCACACTGGCACAGCACCGTGGGCGCGAGTGGACAGCAGGGGGCGTAATGAGTTTGCTGGTCTGGGCATCTTCACCCCGCGCGTATTGATAAAACTGTGTGTACACCTCGGCGAAGATATTATGCCCAGCGGATTGGGAAACTTCAGCGAACTCGTCAACAACAATTGGGGTCTCTCAAGCACCAGCAGCTCACCGACTTCGGTGTCCGGCTTAGCACTCGGGGGATCGGGTCATTCCATGAAATCGTGCGCCGAGAATTCCAGGTTGCCTCGCCGAGAGCACGAATCCTCGAGGGCATGGAATGCAAGGGTGCCAAACTCGAAAATCGGCAGACGATGGCGATGAGGGCCGGCCCAGGAGCGGTCAGGGACCCTTCCTCCAAGTGGAGCGCTGCCCGATAGACTGATGAACTGGCCGGGCTGTACCAATGGTAGTTGCAGACAGCTGCAGAAGGCTGACACTCTCCAATGAGACGATTCGGCGGCCGCACCACTCCAGCTCTGGGAGACTCGGGCCTCGTCGTGCATGGCTCCATGGCTGACTTGATTCGCCCCTGCCATCATCGACCCGAATGGGAGAGCCCGAGACAGGGCAAAGACATGGATGGATCGAGACGTTGAGAATAAGGTTGGGCAGAAACGCATGGATGAGACTTGAGGAAATGATCGGGCTGCCGCTAAAGGTGAATGGCGTCGTTGTCTGGGCAAGCTGCATTCACTCCGATCGTTCTGGATGGCCGGTGTTGGCCAAATCTCGTCGCTGCTGGGACGATGCGCCTCCATCGAACACTCGCCCTGCAAGCAGACGGGACGCGAGCGGGGGGTGAGGGGAGGTACATCACGATACTTCGGAGAGAACAGGCATCGACGAAAAGACAATGTGTCAATGAAAAAAGAAGCAGAGCAAGAAGATACGACGGTGTCAATGTGAATGTGCGAGATGTACAAAAACAGGTAAGGTACCTAGGTAGCCTTCCATCGACAATCATGATGACCATGCCGTCGAGGTCGAAAAGCGATTGACTTTGAACGGCCTGAAGAAGCCCAGCGCTCTCACCTTGGCGCGGAAGTGGGCAGCGGGGCCAGGCTCATCCTGGTCAGCCAGGCATGGCTCGTGCGCCCTCGTCATTTGGCAGCTTTTGAGTGGTCGCAAGGCAGAGTGTCAGCCCCGCTCCCCCTCCTTGCGCTTGCCGGCTCCGTCCCCTCGTGCAGGGCGAAGGAAAGCCGAGTCGCGCAAGCCGGCCAATCACGCTGCGCCATCGCCCTGCCACAAGGCTAATCCAGAGCCGAGTGGTTCAACGCAGCTGCACAGCCTTACCTTCTGCAAGTGTCTTGCCCACCATCCCGCCCCCCTGTGCGGCCTCACGCTTTCGCCTCGCCTGTTGCTGTTTCTCCTCACCTCCCAACACCATTTCGGCCTCTGTTTGTTTCGCTACGATTTTTCTGGTATTTTTTCCGCGCCCCTGAGCGGCAATCGGCGGCATCTGCAGCCTGGCGATCCGCCTTCCCGATCCCTTGGCCAACATCTTCCGTCCCCTCCCCGCCGTTGCCCGCCCAGACACCACAAGGCCGCTTCTCCGAATTGCGGTTCCGGACCATGGAGCCCTCCTCAAAACGCCGGAGACTGGCCCCTAAGGTCGCCGACCCTCCGGCCGTGCCTGCGCTCCCTCCAGCACCACAGACCCAGGCACAGCCTCCACCACATGCTTTCCCCCCGGATCAGGTGCGTGATCGGTCCCGGCACTCGCTTCTGGAGTCGTCCATGTCACTGACCCCCTCTCTCTCCAGCTACCCCCACAGCACTACCCGCACGCCGATGCCGTTCCACGACTACCAGAACGCGATGAGTTCGAAGCATTCGCCCGCCATCTTCAGGATGCCGCGATACACATCCAGCAGCGGACCCTGCGACCCAAGCATACCAGCGTGTCGGTGTTGATGTTGCGATGGGAGGAGGACACGTCGGTTGAGCCGGACTTGCTGGCCCTGGAGCGGGTGTTCCGCGAGCGGTACCACTACCACACCGACAGATGGGCTATCCCTACCGTCCCGAACCCGAGCATCAAGCTCGGAGTCCAAATGGCTTCGTTCCTCGACAACGCCCGGCCAGACCACCTCCTGATCATATACTACGCCGGTCACGGTTATGTCGGCCCCGACAACCAGCTATACTGGGCTTGGTGGGTACAATGGCGTGCGTGTGTCCTGCTCTCGGGGCTGACCTACGACTTAGCAACTCGCGCGATGATGCCGCCAAGCTAAAGTGGGACGGCGTCCGCTGCTTGTTTGAAGACGCACAGTCCGAGATCCTGCTTCTGATCGACTCCTGCGCCGTCCGCGATGCGCCCATGGCTGGAAGCCATGGTGCTAAGCAAGCAATTGCTGCATATACCCCCGACCAGAACTCGTTGGAATCCGGACCCCGCTCCTTCACCGCCACGTTATCCGAGACGCTGCAGAAACTCAGCGCTCCAGGACGGCCCTTTAGTGTCCAGAAACTATACGACGATTTACGGCAGCAGAGGCAACAGGACAGCACACAGGCACATGCCAGGTTAGCCAATGGACCCACCAAACCAAACCCCACGCCCGAGAAGTCGCCGGCCTTCTTCACCCTCACACCTGCGAAGGGTCAAGGGATAATCTTGGTGCCCCTGGACCCAAAAGCGACCCAGCTCCAGTCGCCGCCCCATTCCGCTGACGCCGACGCTCAAAATGCTTGGAAATCCAAACCCGAGGATCGGCCTCTCTGTCCAGAAGAAGTCCTTGACCTGACTTTGGACGAGCAGAGGGTCTTGGTATGCACCACGTTTGTCGGCGACGCCAGTCCTGACATGGCTTTCTTCAACCAGTGGCTCCACAACATGCCGGGTACCACGTCCAAGATTACCGTCGAGGGCATGTTTCTCGGCCCTCCCACCATGCTGCTGATCTCCATGCCGCTCAGTGTCTGGAACATTGTTCAACACGACAAGGTCTGCTGTTTCCTGGGTTACATCAGCTCACACAACATGATCCACCTCTACCAGCGACTTGTCAACGCGCATCCAAGCGGCTTACTCGGCATCAAAGACGGGGAGGACGGCCGTGCACTCAAGCGCAGTCCGTCCATGCATCGGAGCGAGGGCTCTGGCCACTGCCCCCCTCTTCAAAAGGAGACGCCTCGGCGTCAGGGGGGCCACCTCAATCAGGCGGTGGTGGCCTCTATGCCTGCAATACCTCCCCAGGCCAGTCCCGGACAGACGCCTCCCGTTGGTCCCAAGGATGAAGTGGAAGATTCGGCAGAAATGCAGGAGGCGGCGGAGCAGCTAAAGGCGCTGAGCCATGTCCGGCACATGGGTGATGACACCCCGACAACACTGGATCGCCAGACAACACGGATAGGAGATAGCATTGCCGTCCGACACGCCGGCGATCCCGGCTCTCCGACGGACGGCACCGCGCGAGGGATGGAGGGGACCATGTACGACGCCGAATACAGCACTCCCTCTGCGAAGCCGAAGGCCCGGAAACCGCTTCAGAAGCAGATGCCGAAACAAGAGGTGCGGTGCGACCATTGCAGTCACGCGCCCTTCAAGGATTCCTCGTCGCTTCGTAAGCACGTCGCAGCTGCCCATACGAGGCCCTTCCCCTGTGCCTTTTCGTTTGGCGGCTGCACGAGCACGTTTGGGTCTAAAAACGAGTGGAAGCGGCACATTTCCTCACAACATTTGTGTTTGCAGTATTACCGATGTTCGTCGTGCCCGCAGAGCAGCGCCGACGGCAAGGGCAACGAGTTCAACCGCAAGGACTTGTTCACGCAGCATCTCCGTCGCATGCACGCGCCGTTTGCCATCAAGAAGGCGATTTCCAAGGGAGACAGCAAGCTGCAGGCGGAGTGGGATGCCCACGTCAAGGAGATGCAGGCGACATGCCTCGTCACTCGGAGACAGCCGCCCCAGCGGTCAGCCTGCCCCAAGCCGGACTGCCAGAGCGTCTTTGAGGGGCCCGGGTCGTGGGACGAGTGGACCGAACATGTCGGGCGACATATGGAAAAGGGCGAGGCCAACCGGATGGGAGTCGACCGTCTGTTGGCGAAGTGGGCGCTGGACGAGGGCATCATTGAGGACCATGGAGACGGCGAGTACAAGCTCTGCGGCGGGAACGGGTCAGGCGCGAGCGAGAATCACCTGAACAATAACGTCAAGGTCTCCTCGGATGGCTCGGGGAAGATAGATGAGGACGACGACCCCTCCATCACGGTTGCAATACCGGTTCCGATTGCTGACAATATGGATGTCGACTAAAGAAGGGGGAAGGAGGGAACTGACGATTGAATGAGGCTTGGCGGCCCTCTTTCTGGGAATGAGCATCATGACATGGTACGACGGCATTGAGGAAAACCGGAGTCTGGGGGGTTTCCGTATTATACTTGAAGCGCGCAGTAGCAGTGCAGTGCAGCTGCGGTCAACTGGTGTCTTGTCAAGGGTAGATTTGACAACCCGGAAATACAAGTCCATGAGATTTACTCGATTATACACCGGTAGTCTTGTGGGTTTGGTCTTCTTTTTTATCGTCTTATCCTCTCTTCCTACTTTCTGCTTTTCCTCCCTCTACCTTTTACTCCTCTCTCATTTTTTATTCTTCCTTCCCGCCTTTCCCCTTTTTCTCTCCCCGAGTTGACCACTGGTGGATTCCGGGGCAGGCCATGCGGGGGTTTGCCATCCCCGCATAATTCGGCCCTTTGATGACATGCAGCGCAACCGGCTCGAGACCGGGTTGTTGTTGTCGGCCTGCGGCTTGCGCCATACCAAATGTGACGCAGTTGAGGGGGAACAGCGAATGAATGCCATCGCCAACATGCGGGGATCTGTAGAGGAGGCGAGAATAACGCTTCCTGGGTCATGGTCCATATCGACATTGGAAGCCCTGAACATGGCGACCGGTGGCGGCGACAAGGATCATCAGCGCTGCCAAGACACCGGCGCCGGTCTCAAACGGCCCTTTTGTCTCCCATTCGGCAAACTTCGCCAACTTCGAGAAGAGACGATGCTGCTGTTGGCTTGCCGCTGCAAGACCATGTCGCCTTCTGCAACCTTCTCGTCGGTTTTGCAGCATGTTTGCCCGGTTTCATCTCGGCGCAATGGAATGGCGGAAATGGGCGGAGTTGGGATGCAGGCACAGGACCTGCCAATTCGGTGAAAGCAAACATGGGAAGCGAGAACGCGCCTTTGACGGATCGGCGGTAACTTATATAGCATAAATAGCCGCGACTTTCCGCCCTCCTTGACGGTGTTTGAGCAACCACATCGATCATTGGTGCCACCACTTCTGCCACTCCCCCGGTGGAACAAGATGATCGGGCCCCGTCTCGCAGGCCTTGGTCTGCTGGTCGGACTCTGCTCCGCTGTACAAACACTCCAGCCGCGCTCGACCGAACGCCCCTTGGAAGAGTGCCCCGGGTACAAGGCGTCTAACGTCAAGACCAGTACGACAGGACTTACAGCCGACCTGAAGCTCGCCGGTACCCCATGCAATACATACGGCATCGACTTGGAGAAGCTTCGTTTGGAAGTCACGTATGAGAACGGTCAGTAGTGGCATCATCACACAAGCTCTGGCGGTACTGGACTGACGAGGCGGCAACATGCAGAGAACCGTCTCCACGTCAAGATCCAGGACGCAGACGATGTCGTCTACCAGGTGCCGGAGTCTGTCTTCCCCCGTCCTAAGAGCGACGGCACCAGCTCCAAGAGGTCGGCCCTGGTGTTCAAATACAAGACCAACCCCTTCTCCTTTTCGGTCTCGCGAGCCAAGACGGGGGAGGTACTGTTCGACTCCTCGGCAGCACAGCTCGTCTTTCAGTCCCAGTACCTCCGCCTGAGGACGAAGTTGCCCGACAACCCGAACCTCTACGGGCTGGGCGAGCACTCGGACCCCTTCCGCCTCAACACGACCAATTACGTCCGTACATTGTGGAGCCAGGACAGCTACGGCACGCCCGAAGGGAGCAACCTGTACGGCAATCACCCCGTGTACTTTGAGCACCGGAAGAGCGGCACCCACGGCGTCTTCTTGCTCAACTCCAACGGCATGGACATCAAAATCGACAAGGCGGGGCGGTCCGGACAGTTCCTCGAGTACAACACGTTGGGTGGCGTCTTGGATTTTTACTTTGTGGCAGGGCCGAGTCCCGTCGAGGTATCCCGGCAGTACGCCGAGATTGCCGGCCTTCCAGCCATGGTCCCGTTCTGGGGTTTCGGATATCACAATTGCAGATACGGCTATCGAGATGTTTTCGAGGTCGCCGAGGTGGTGCACAACTACAGCGCCGCGCGGATTCCCCTTGAAGTGGCATGGACTGATATAGATTACATGGACAAGCGACGGGTAAGCAGCTTCCTTGGTCATGAGCCCAAATCTATAAACCATGATCATCTCCGAGAGTCTGGGCAGCCCAACCCGGTGTCCCCGGGCCGGGCCCCGCTTTTCCCGGCCCCATTTTTCCCCGGTCCACAGTTTATCACAGTCAACTAACAGAGCGAGCGCAGGTCTTTACCAACGACCCCCAGAGATTTCCGATGCCCCTGATGCGAGCTCTCGTTGAACATCTCCACGCCAACGATCAACACTACGTGGTCATGGTTGATCCAGCTGTCTCGTTTTCGCAAAACCCGGCTTACACACGAGGAGTCGAGGACGACGTCTTCCTCAAACGCAGCAATGGCTCCGAGTGGCTGGGTGTCGTGTGGCCCGGCGTCTCGGTCTTCCCCGACTGGTTCTCAACCAATATCGCCAAATTTTGGAACAACGAGTTTTCCCAGTTCTTTTCCAAGGACGCAGGTGTCGACATTGACGGACTCTGGATCGATATGAATGAGCCTTCAAACTTCCCATGCTTCTTTCCCTGCGACGACCCCTTTTCTGCCGCAGTCGGTTTCCCCCCGGAACCGCCACCGGTCCGGGCCCATTCGCCTCGGCCACTTCCCGGTTTTCCTTGCCAGTTCCAACCCGAAGAATCAAACTGCAAACGGGACGATGATATGCCGAGCATTAGTGCCCCACAGACGCGCGACATTGTGTCAAAGGCACCGGCTACTCCCCCCCGGGCTGGCTCGGGTAAGTGGATGGGCCTTCCTGGCCGCGACCTGCTGTTTCCTAGATACTTTATCCACAATAAGGCGGCATATCAGGATTCATGGAACGCAGACCACGGCGGCATCTCCAACAAGACCGTCAACACGGATCTCATTCATGAGAATGGGCTCGCCGAGTATGACGTACATAACCTCTACGGAACCAGTATGCCCCCGCCCCACCATCTATCTGCATTGCGACGTCTGACCTTTTGCCTTGCAGTGATGTCGGTTCAGTCGCGCGAGGCAATGTTGTCCAGGCGACCTGGCCTCCGCCCGTTTATCATTACGCGGTCTACTTTTGCTGGTGCTGGTTCCTCGGTGGGGAAATGGCTAGGAGACAACCTCTCAACTTGGGTCCACTACCGCGCCGCCATCCGGACCATGATGGCCTTTGCAGCCATATATCAGGTGCCTCTCGTGGGGGCCGACGTGTGCGGATTCGGCGGTTCAACCAACGAGGCGCTCTGCGCTCGGTGGGCCACATTGGGAGCCTTCGCGCCCTTTTACCGCAACCACAACGAGTACCCGCCTTCGATCTCACAGGAATTCTACCGCTGGCCCACTGTTGCCGAGGCTGCTCGCAAGGCCATCGACATCCGCTACAGACTTATCGACTACATCTACACGGCCATGCACCAGCAGACTGTCGATGGCACGCCTCTCATCAATCCCATGTTCTACAGTTACCCTGACGATGCCAACACCTTTGGCCTCGAACTCCAGTATTTTTACGGCCCTGGGCTACTGGTCGCGCCCGTCACGGAGGAAGGCTCGACAAGCGTGGACGTCTACTTGCCTGACGATATTTTCTATGACTTTTACACGCACAAGTCCATCCGTGGAAGGGGCAGGACGATCCGCGTTGACAACCAGGGCCTAACCGACATCCCCCTGTTCCTGCGCGGCGGTGTCATTGTCCCCGCCAGGGTGAAGTCGGGCATGACGACGGCCGAGGTGCGCGAGCAGAACTTTGAGCTGCTCATCCCCGTGGGCGCGGACGGAACCGCGACGGGCCAGCTCTACCTCGATGACGGCGTCAGTCTCGAGCAGCAGGGGACAACGTTGATCACCTTCAAGTACAGGCGCGGCGTGCTGACGGCCAGGGGCACTTGGGGGTACAAAACTAAGGTCAAGGTCGTCAAGGTTACTGTCATTGGAGCTGGTCGCAAGAGGGACGAGGGCGTAGAGACGGCGGATATGGCGGTTGATCAGCCCCTTACAGGAGACTTTGACATTGAGATTGGCAATGTGTAAATGCTAGGTGTTAGCAGTTAGCGCTTACTTCTACATAAATATACGCAGTGCTCTATACCTTTTATTGCTTAGTACCTTAGTATCCTAATAATCTAGGTTTTTAGTTTTTATATATATTATTATTATTTCTTACACCGATATGCCTGTAGGCGCGCCGGTCCTTCTATTGCTAGATACAAAGGAAACCGTACCGTGTAGGCCGGATGAAAACCTTTGCCACCC
>MU854503.1:6349-62932 GCA_033296685.1 Parachaetomium inaequale | reverse complement strand
TTTCGTCGTTTTCAAGGGCTTTGAGGGCGAGAATTACCCTGGCTTCCTTTGAAGTAGGAGGCATACTGAGTTGTATAGAAAAAGTCGATGTTGTGTAGGGGGTAGCGCGTCGCGTAAAAAGTGGTGCACTCGCTTATATGGTGCACTCGCTTATAATGCACGTTAGTGTTCTCGATCAATAACTAGTTTATCAATAGTTTTGAGATACTAACTAGCTATAATCCTATTACCTTCTACCCCGATAAGATATTCTAATATACTATAGCTATTAAATATACTTTATAGTAATATTTAAGGAAGTTCTACTTTCTAATAATAGTACTATTGCTATAGATAGCTAGGTTTAACAAGGATTTATAGTAGGCTAACTTTAGAGATAAAAAGATATTAAGATCTAATAGTTAGAGGATATAGGAGTAGTATAGTAGTAGATAAACTACCTAAATATAATACTAGAAATAGAGCTATATAAATTCATCGCTAGTATAGCTACTATAGCTGTTAAGTATTAATAAATAGTACTCGAAAGGGTTATCGAGCTAAGTCTAGGGGATAAATACACTCTCTAGCTATTCTATAGCTATAGCGTTATTAGTCTAGCTATTCTCTATTATAGTAAACTCCTAGCCCTTGAATAGCGTTAGGTCTAATAGAAATTACTACTGTTGAACGCTCTTACCCTTGAAAATAACTAGGGGGGAGAGGTATTTGCCGGCGGCTAAGATATATTCGATGAAGGACGTCTAGATATATATTCCGAGCTATTTTTTTAAGATAGCCTTCTTATCCCTATTCCTAACCACTAAGCCGTTAACCCCGAGGCCCTCTATAATACTAGCTTCGTCTATATTCTACCTATTAGTAGGTTTAATCGCCTTGATAGCTAGGATAGCTAGGTATAGGAACTAACCCCGAATAACCTCTGTCGTAGCGCTATTGACATATATATATTCTATTGCCCTAGTCCTCTATATCTTTAAGATCGGGTTTCTATCTATAAACCGCGTCAACCAGCGTTTCCCGATAGTTGTGGTGTCTCCTCGAGTAAGCAATATCCGTTGCGCAAGCTCCCTGATTTGTATGTGTGTAGGAGGGTAGGCGAGGGCCACTTGCGTAAGAACCTATTCCGTTAGTCGGTCCTCTTGGTCTTTGGAAAGCCTCTGTAGATGTACCTATATATCGGCGTGAGGTTGGGCGCTGTTACAGCGTTGTATTAAGGTGGTCTTCGGGATAGCTTATTCCTTTGCAACTGTGCGGACTGATCGGCTGTTGTAGATCTGTTATAGGGCTTGGAAAAGCTGTTCTTCGGTATATTTGACTATCTTGGATTGATAAAAGTGCTTGCAAAGTAAGAGCTTGTAACTATGTAAATCGATAGAGATATCTCTATTTGAAGTGGTTGGGTTGTTGGGCATGTATGTAGCATTTGGGTGGACTTAATGTGGGGGTGGTCTCAATGCAGGGGTTTTGACTTAACGGTCGATACAAGCATATTGGAGCAATATATCGATACGCAGCTGCTGCACCTCTCGTCTATGGCACCTAGTGTCCCACGTTGAGTTCTGGAGACAGCGGCAGCGTCCAAGTCACAACGGAACTCCTGCTGTTTGGTCTGCTCCAAAGGCTTCACAAACCGCTCTTGCCTTACACGGCACTTCCGGAATGCCCATTATCGTACGCGATCTAGCCTCGATTACAATGCAAGAGCGTACCTTAGCCATTGGCAGTGCGAACCAGGCCTCGTTCGGCACCTCACCGATGAGGCCATTAAGATCATCCCAGCCGATCACTGAAAATACGCAATCCAGGCGGGATCCCGGCGCCTAGAACCCTGACCGAGCTACATCTCTCAGCTAGCCTGTGATGTATGTATAAATAGTCATTTGGTAGGCAGTTTGGACCACCGGCAGTTGAACACATCACTACTTTATACATCAATTCAATCATCATCATCGCGGTGCCTTAGTTTGATGCCTGACCAGACGGGAAATCTATGCCAAATCGAGCCTGTGGCTGTTGACGTTGTTCAACAGGGACCGGAAGGTTGACCGCTGAACAGGGTGTGTGTTCTACAAGTGATGGGATGACCCGAGAGCGTTGCAAATGGACGAGGCGGGGGGGCTAACAAGGTGAAGCACAATTCATTCAGGTACCATAGAACGGCCGTTTCCCGGATCTCGTCGCCGAGGCGAGCGGCGTGGTGATGCTCAGGTATTTACATGACCTCGTTCCAGCAATGGCCCTTCCCCAACGACACATCACAATCGCTATCCACAAAGTTCCTGTACTTTTTCCACCCTGAAGAGTAGTTCTTGCAGTCCGTGACGAGGCCGTTGTAGTCCATGCAGGTGTTGGGGTTCATCTTGCAGCGGCCTTTGTTGATGCCGTAGGCCTTGGAGCAGTTCTTTCCTCCGTGGTTCGCAAGACACCCCTTCTTTGCCTCCTCGCGCTTCGCCTTGTCGACGTGCGGGTGTCCGTGGGACTCGCCGTGCGAGTGCAGCGCCTTGGCGCCAAAGTCGTAGACGACGGCGCGGCCGACGTGGCGCACAGGCTTGGCCGACTCCGAGAGGTAGATGACGCCGTCCCTGACAATGTTGCCCTCGACGCCCGTCACCTGGTCGGTTCTCCTGCGCCCGAGCACGTGCAGCCCGCTACCCAGCCCAGGGAGGTTCTCGTCGGCGTGATCGGAGGGGATCCGGCCAAAAAGGTCGGCCTCGACGTGCTCGCCGCGGGGGCCAAGGCCGACCAGCGCCCCCGCAACGGGGAAGTAGACCCTCACGGCGCGGGCCTGCCGGTCATAGGCGCGGTTGTCGCCCCACAGGGAGAGGTTGGCGTAGTAGTCCTTTTCGAAGTCGGCGACGTGGTCCGGGTCGATGGCAATGGACTTGTAGCCGACGAGGGTGACGGTGGAGGTGTTGGATGACTCCACCAAAGGTGAACGGCTGGCGAGGGAATTGATAAAGTGTTCCTCAAAGGTAGCGATGTTGACGGAGGAGGCGGAGGCGAGGGAGAGGAGGAGGGCGAAGGGGGCGATGAGTTTCATGGGGGTTGTCAGTTGGCTCTGGCAGGAAATCATATGATGAACGGTACAAGTGGCGGGCCTGTGATGCTTGGACAACTTGCTCAAACTGCCTCAACGAGCCGTTTTATATTTCAAGACTTTGAGTCCTGCTCGCGGCCCCGGATCCCACTTCATCCGAGTCTTACTTTCACTCTTTGGCCAGAGAACTTGTTTATGTTAGTGCCCTCATACAGATTGTATCCAAGCCTAACATACTACTACAATTAGAAACATGGCATGATGAAGTCCGCCTTCTTACATATACAAGCGACAAATCGCATCGCGAGAAGACAAAATTAATCAACACCTCACTCTTTAGCGAACCAACGGCGCAGGTAGAAAAAGGCGTGCGGCTGAAGCCTGACTCTGCCCACCCACCTATTCGTGGCGTTTCGCCCAGAAATAGCAACACCAAAATAGCCGAAGTGGTATTTAGTTACAAGCTGAACGTGGCGCACGGCGGAGTCCCCACTACTGCGCGGATCGTTACCAGATAAAGGCCACCAACCCCACATTACAATTACGCCGCTTACCAGCCCGCGGGGCTGTGGACGGGCCGCGATTACCTCACAAGTCTGTCGAGTTGGATACAGCATCCAGTACTCGAAGGAGCATCCGTCGGGTTGCGGATGCGTCTGTTAAGCCCATCATCGACGGCGGGAATCAGGGGATAAAAAGGCGTGGCCGTGGCCGTGATCATCCAAGAAAAGCCGGACGAAACGTGTCCATTTCTAAAACGCTGTTTCTCGAGACACAATAGCTGTTGTTCATGCTGTCCCATGCTAATGCCTTATCCGACGGTGGCTGAATCAACTGAGGGCTCGACGGTTTAGACGACGGTACGTCAGGGGCAGGGGGCAGAGTCGGCATGGAGATGAATGGAACCGCCGGCGACCGTTTCCCTACGAGCTGAACAACCCGGAGGAACATCTTCTCCCAGTCAGGTGTACATCTTACCATATAGCAGGGAGCCATATTAGACCGAGCCGCCCTCCCCAATAACGTCCAAGATGGCCGACTGGGATGACGCAGGCCTGACGTCGAGGATGTTGACCTTCGGGAGCGTAACGACCTGTACACGAAACCAGGAACATGCAGTGATACATCGCAATAATACAACCTCCACCTCCAGTCCCTCCCCGATTTTGTGTTACCTAATGCTTCTCTCAGTGAGCGCACAAGATCATGGAGAAGAGCATCCCGACACGCTGACCAGCATGGCCAACCTGGCGTCGACGTACCGGAACCAAGGCCGATGGAAGGAGGCCGAGTCGCTCGAGGTCCAAGTGATGGGGACGAGAAAGAGGGTGCTGGGAGAGGAGCATCCCGACACGCTCACCAGCATGGCCAACCTCGCTCATACCTGGAGATGTCAGGCCCGCCTTGGAGACGCTCTAGACTTGATGAAGACCTGCTTCCATCACCAGAAGCAAGTACTAGGCCGAGATCATCCGAACACGGTCTCTACTCTCTTTGCTCTGAAAGAGTGGCAGGAGCAGGACGGCAACACGGGGCTCTTGGGGGACGATTAATGCTTCAGGGTCGTGGTAGTTTCAGTGAACCAGTATCTTTAGTATTATGCTACTTCAAGAGATTTTTCAATAGTCATCATGTGTGGTCTGTCGTATAGTGCTATCTGATCCTATATTTCCGAGCATCCCTTGCGTGTTCTCTTGCCGTTGCCGGCAGGCTGCACAGCAACACGATCAACCTCATGACTTTGTCCGACTTGGCGAAGGGTACCAAGCTGCTTCCCATGCGCGGATGGGAGCCGTTTTTTTCGCCGGATCTTTATTTTCGTTCTGTGGCCTCTTTATGCTGGTCACTTGCTGGAAGCGGCAGTATTGAATTTGGGAATCGGACAGAGTACGCCGGTGCGTGTGAGTACGCACGGTGTAAGCGGATAGATGCATAAATGTCCGTGCGCTTAGATTTCGTTGAAGGAAGGCGGTTGTGTGTCTGTGTGTAACCGCCGACGCCGTGCGGAGTAGATCGGGCCGTTGGCGATCACACCCGCTGCTCGGCGGTGGCCCGCCGGTAGCGGTACAGGTGAATTGGTTGAGGTTGCTACTGGTCAAGTAATCACCGGTGGTCGGCAGGATGGCGACGGCAAGAAAGCAGCCAGCCGACGCAGCTGGGATCGCGAAGACCGGATCGACGTGCTGGAATGCCGAGTATGTCCAGCCCTGCGCCTGCGCGCAGCGGTCGACGACGATATTCGTGTCGAGGGAAGGGCTCGCCCTCCTGGGCCACCAAGGCCGGCAGGTCGCCCGTCGTTGCGGCCGTCGAGTTGGCTGGTCGAAGGCCGTCAGCACTTCCGCCGCGACGAGTTGCCCATGGGAAAAGTGGGGTTGTCCTGGTTGTGTATTCACCCCGCATGCCCTGTGGCAACTCAGCTGCTGCGCCTTACTATTTGCCAAGACGCATAGTGTAGGGCCGCAAACGCGTTTGGTTGGCTAGGAATACGTTTTGCTGCTTGCGCCTTGCAGTCTGCCAAGACATGGAGGGAGGGCCGCAAACGCGTTTAGTTAGCTGGGAATACGTTTTACAACGCGTTGGCGGAACGTATTGTCACAAAGGCGATGTTAGGAACACACCGCGGTATAGATGGGAAACGGAGCTGGGAAACGGAATAGTAAAAACTGAGCGAGTACACGTTCCCTACCGTTTTAATCCTCAGAATAGCGTTTTAACACGTGACTCAAGTTCTGCTGAGTCAGCATTTTGGACCAAAAAGAATGTTTACTACCAGGTCCAGATTCGCGTTTTCGCCCTCCCTACAAGAACGACAGTTTCTGGTCTTTGTTGTTGTTTAAAGGGTGCAGTTTCTTGTCCTTATAGCTACCAGTTCTGGACCCTTTTGAGCAGACAGGGAACTTTTATGGGCAAAATCATCGACAAACTTCAGCCTTGGTGCGAGCCGGCTGATGGATGTGAGGCCGGAATAGTTGCCAGGGGCGGCCAATGGAATTGACGACAGGGAGTTGAGGAGCTCCTCGAGAGAGTGAACTTGCAAAACGGTCTGGTAGTCATCGGGACCCTGCAGCTCGTCGAGGTACTTTTCCAACGCCTGATGCCACAGCGGACTGTTGGGGACCCTTGTGTTCCTAGTTCCGCGTGAGTGGGTATTGGGACCGAGTCCGGAAGCGTGAACACACTGAAAGCTTACTTCTCCATGGTTCGTAGCCGTTTGTCAGTTTGTCACTGCTTCGACGCGTGGGCGCCACGGGAAACGGAAGGCTGTTGCTGCCTGAGAGAGGCTGAGACTGGGTGAAGCGTGGGAGATGGAATACCAGGTGAGTTCAATGTTCCACGAAGGCGGGGAAGCACCAAGCCGAGGGTGGGGGGCATGTCAAGCAGCCAACCCTAGGCCCGGGGGGTTTTCTTCCCCAAGAAACTCGCCTGAAAAAGATCAACAACCTCGCGCTAAGGTCAGCGGAGCATGCACCATGGCCGTCAACGAGATCCAGGTCTTCAAGTTGGGTGTGGAGGCGCAGTTCGAACGACTGACGGCAAGGGAGAAGCGATATGCGCATCACATGGCTCGGTAAGCGGCTAGGATGTGCGAAATATCTATCAAGGACACTTGCTAATGATGAGAAGCGCCGCTTGGTTTGGGACCAGGATCATCCTCAGACAGGTCTCCCCAGAGTCGTTGGCAATATTCGATTTCATCCTTGAGCTCCATGGCGCTTGTGCTGGGAAGTGGGATGACCTTGTCAAACCTGGGGGCATTGGCAGCGAAGAGCTGCACCGCTTTCTGGTTTATGCTGCCACATTTCTGTCCAACATTGGCAACTATTTTGTATGTCAATGGTACTGTGTTTTGTTACCGTCCGGTTCTAACACACGCAGGGCTCCGGGGACCAGAAGTTCATTCCCGATCTGGGCGACGAGGTTTTGCGGACACTTGCAGCCACGTCGCCGAGACTGACGGAGCTCTACCGCGACATCTCGACATCCATCCACACCAGGCCTCCCTTCAGCCTCGGCTATCCCAGCGACACCTCCCAGAGCACTTACTACCTAGGAAACATCACGGAGCAAGAGATCGCCATGGTCTCGAGGGTCCTCGAGCAGAACTCCATCTTTCCCGAGAACACCCGAGTTCAAAAGGCAGACGACGGAGTTGATTTTGAAGTACTCCTCGCGTCGGTTCAAATGCGCGGCACACTCCAGACGTTTCCGCTCCCTGATGGAAAGGGGTCCGTACGGCTCATCCAAGGAGACCACTCGGCCGAGCTGGAGCGAATTTGCGCAGAGCTAGCGGAAGCAACCCACTACGCAGCGAATGAGCTGCAGAGAGATTCCCTGCGCGCCTACATCGAAAGCTTTCAGACGGGCAGCCTGGAGGCATACCGCGATTCCCAGCGGATCTGGGTCAGGGACAAGGGCCCGAGGGTGGAGAACATTTTCGGCTTCGTCGAGCCGTATCGCGATCCACACGGGATACGGGCCGAGTTCGAAGGGCTCGTTGCCATTGCTGACGATGACGAGACGAGGCTGCTGGCCAAGTTGGTGGAACACTCGGCCAAGTTCATTCGGAGGCTGCCGTGGGCGACACCAGAGAATGACGGGAAGGGGCCGTTTGAGAAGAGTCTCTTTGAACCGCCCGACTTCTCGAGCATTCACAGTGAGTGGAACTCCGGAACTATCTAGCGGTGGCTTCTGACAGCTGTCCAGCGCTAGCGTACTGCTCAAGCATCATCTTCCCCGGAATCAACTTGCCGAACGTCAGTGCAACACCGAGCAACTCTACATCACCCTGTAAGCTGACTTTTGCAGTACAACGATATCCGCCAGGAATCCGGCTTCAAAAACGTCATCATCGCCAACCGAATGGCGGCCGAGAGCCGAGCAAAGCAGTATCCCTTCATCGACCCCTCCGAGGCCGAGATGTTCGCGAAGCACAAGTTTCCCGCATATTACTGGTGGGTTGTACTGCACGAGCTCCTGGGCCATGGTACGGGGAAGATGATGGTCGAGACTGAGCCGGGCAAGTACAACTTTGACAATGACAGCCCGCCCATCAATCCCTTGACTGGAGAGCCCATCACATGCTGGTATAAGCCGGGGCAGACGTGGACCGGACAGTTCGGTGATCTGGCGACGACGGTGGACGAGTGGCGTATCTTATGGATGACCCTGAGCTGTTGGAACTGTTTGGGTTTACGGAGACATCGGAGATTCGGGCTGAGGACTGTGAGTTTGTAGCTCTCCGCCAGATTCTAGGGCTTGACTAACAGGAACTGGTAGTGACCTACAACCTGTACCAACAGCTCGGTGTCGACGGCCTCCGAGGACTTGCCAACTTCAACGTCGACAGTGGAGTGAGTTGCCCACAACACCCACGCCTCCTGAGTCAACACTAACTTTGATACTTTCCAGAAATGGGGCCAAGCCCACAGTCGCGTGAGTTCCAGTCCCCCTCCGTCGTCATCCCCAACCACCCAAACCCACCAACAGCCCACGAAACTGACTCCCACCCCCAGGCCCACTTCGCAATCCTCAAAACCCTCCTCCGCCACGGCGCCGGCGTCCTCAACATAACCCACCACCAGCCCGTGACCCCTTCCGGCCGACCCTCCCTGGTCGTGCACGTCGACCGCGCCAAGATCCGCTCCCACGGCAAGCCGGCCCTCGGCGCCATGCTCCTGCGCCTGCACATGTACCGGTGCACGGCCGACGCAGCCGCCTGCCGCGCCTACTACGAGGAGCTGTCCGGGGTCGACGCCGAGGCCCTCGCGTGGCGGGAGGCGGTGCTGGCCGGGAAGCCGCCGCCGCTGGTTTTCGTGCAGGGGAATACGTTTCTGGATGGGGAGGGACCGGAGGGTCGGGTGGTGTTGAGGGAGTATGAGGAGAGCGTGGAGGGGGTTGTGAGGAGTTGGGCGGAGAGGGGGATGTGAGTTGATAGTGGTGCACGTGTTTGGGCTGGATTGTTTTGTACGGCTGCGTGAGTCCGAGAGGGAGGACGGGGATAGTTGTCATGGCCTTTCCGGACAGGTTCCAAATTTTGTTTTATGAGTCCACACTCGTCCTGCCCTCCGGATACATGCATGTATCTGAACAAGCTGGTTTTGTAACTGCCAGGCACGCTCAACATCCGACACAACAGCAGCCACGGTTCTTTCTGTCTCCTTCAATTTCTCCGGGTGGAATTAACGTTCTACGCTTCTGAGAGGATCTAGGCCATTAATAACCTCAAGCAAAACAGCACGCACCGTCATGAAACCAAGCACCCGACGACTCTGACACGC
The DNA here is from genome assembly GCA_033296685.1 of Parachaetomium inaequale. Classification (NCBI taxonomy): domain Eukaryota; kingdom Fungi; phylum Ascomycota; class Sordariomycetes; order Sordariales; family Chaetomiaceae; genus Parachaetomium; species Parachaetomium inaequale. Next base: position 53,614 of record MU854503.1, on the reverse strand, counting down.
GTAACCATCACCAACAATCCTCAAACCTTTATGACAAACCGGCAACAACCTGCTCCCTCTCCAGCTGCCTCCACCACCTCGCTAGCGCGCCAGCTCGCCCTATACCCTGCAAACCGGCGCTGCGAAACCTCACTCCGCGCCGGTTTCTCCTACAGCTCGTACCCGACATCGCCCAGATAGCAAGCTGCTACATAAATCAAGGCCGGTGCCGTGCGGACCACTACTGAAGGGGGGCAACGTATATTAACGTGGCCGGGAACGGCCGGCAGGGAGTGGTCGTGCTCCTACATGAGATAGGCCACGACGGCTGTGACGGCGAATGCACATCGCCTGTCGTCGCGGTGGACGAGGACGCTGTGTCGTGGCCCCTTCGCCAAAGGGGAGTTGTCGTCGCCGTCGTTGCTGCCGCCGTCGTTGCTGCCGCCGTCGTTGCTGCCGCTGTCGCTGATGCCGCTCCCCCGTCGCCGCTATTGCTATTGCTGCTGCTGTTGGTGTTGGTGTTACTGCCGTCACGGCCGCAACACAGCTGTCGCCGGACAATTGGGTATCGCGATCCCGGTTTCGAGTCTCTCGAGGACTCTACGAATCGCGTCCAGGAGGACGTCTACCGCTGCTTCGCGATGAAGGATATCCTTCTCCGTGGCCACTCGTTCTCAAACCACCCGGACGTCAGCGAAGCCGGCCTGCTCATTATGGCCATGAAACTGCTGGGCCGGTACACCGACCCGGAACCCCTTGCCGACTTAAGCGACCGCGGAGGCCACAGAGGGTCCCGCCGACATGGAAGACGATAGGCAACACCGAATGCCCGAGGAACAGGCCGGGCTCGATCAGGACCAGCGGGGGAGGTGGAATATGGTTGTGGACACCATGTTCTTGGTTGCTGGTCTTGCGGTTTGTGGGGAAAGAGGGTGCGGAAAATGGAGGATGAAGATGTTGGTTCTGAGAGGGGTGAGGGCCAGGGCCGAGGTACCTGAACTCGCATTATACCTTCGCTGTTCAAGGACGCGCATGCTGCTCGCCCTCCGACACCACCAATCGGAAGGCCGACTAACATGTGTGATTGCAGTTTGAAAACTCGTTGATCATGTTACGTCGGTGTCGAGCTAGGCCATGTCGTGCAAGCATCCCACCCCCTGCTGATAGTCACATCAGCCCAACAAAATAGTCCCAATACTGGCACAGCGCAGCCGCATTCCATCCACGCATTCCGGCGTTCAGCCCATCGACGTCCAGAATCCACGGCAAATACCTGCTCTCCCAGCCCCCAAGCCTCCCCCGCCGCGAGCACTCCCACCGCGCCTTGCAGAGCTCCCAGTACGCCGGGTACCACCCAGCCTGTTCCCATCCAAGAATCGACACGACCCGCGGTTTCGGTCCGGCGGAGACGATAATATTCCGCGGGTGCAAACCGCCGTGCGTAAAAACAACGGGCAGGTCGTCCGGAAACAGATGGTGCGGGATGTAGCGGACCTGCCCGCCCCCGGCCCCAGCATATCTGCTCTGCGAGACGGTCACCGCCATCGAGACAAAGTAGTCATGGAACGCCGCTACCGTCGGGAACGGACCAGGCGGCGGGGCGCCGGCCATCGTGCACCCGCGAAACACCTCGTCCTGCAGTGGCGCGTTATCAACGCTCCCTAATCACATCAGCATCCCATGCACCCTAACACCTGAGCCACACAGAAATAAGAGAAGAGACGTACCAACGAACCCAACACCCCCCAACCTCAGCCGCCTCCACTCCCCCACGATCCCCCTCAGCTGGGTACACACCCCCTCCCTCTCAACCTCGCTCAACCCCGCCCACCTCTCCTCCAGGACCTCCCCCTCAGGCAAATCCATGTACACGAACCGCTCCCCAGTATCAGCATCCCTCCGCCACCCAAAAACCTCCGGCACCGGCACTCCGTCTCCACCCGCCCCGGTCGTTGTCGCAGCCAACAACGTCCTCCTCACAAGCGCCATCGCCTTCCCCTCAGCAGCCGACACCCCAACCCCAACCCCATTCCCACTTCCATACCGCCCACCCCCACCGTGACTCGTAATCTCCGGCCCGTACTTAACCAGCAACCCCAGCGTCGGAAACGGCACCAGCTTCACCCCACCATCACCGCCGCCCGCAACCGCAATCCCCAACCGCGCAGCCTCCTCCCTGACGCGTGCTGGCGAAGGCAGCTCGGGGTATGTGCCCGCGGGCGTGAAGCGGGCAAAGAAGGAGGAGTGGGCGAAGATGACGTTGTCGCCAGGCGGGAAGAGGGGTGTGACTGTGAGGGGGAGGAGCTGCGCCGCGGGGGAGTCTAAAGTGGTTGAGGTTGGGTTGGGTGGGAGGGGGTGGCTGTTGTCATTGTCGGTTGTGGGGTCCGTTTGTGAGGAGGGGGTTGATGTGTTGATGGTTAGGGTGAGGTTGGCGAGGGAGTCGTAGAGGGATTGGAAGGGGTCGTCGGCGTCGTTGAGGTTGAGTTGGTGGGGTGGGAGAGGGTGGGTGTTGAATGTGCGCGGGATGTTGGAGAGCATTGTGCGTCTGGGAGTTGAGTGATTCAGGTGAGGATAAAGTAGCTATGACTAGGTACCCGGCTCGGGGTTCTGTCCTCGAGAATGAAGGAGAAGAGCTGAGAGGGGAGGGCCGCATTAAGGGTGGTATTTGGTGTTGCTAATGAGGGGGTGTGTCCGCGTTGGGCAGTTCTCGCCAAGAATGCTGCCCAACCAGGGGCAGCTGGACTAATCTTGGGGTGCCGTGCGCGAGTCTGCTCAAAGACTCAGGCACCCCGTTGATAAACCGAGGACGATTTGCGGGTTGATTGCCAATTGTTCTAGAACGCAGCGGTGCCCTCGGGATGTTCCGGAACTCAAGCCTTGGTATTGTCCTTTGTGCGGCCAGTGAATCACCCCGCAGGGCCAAGACCGTTCATGCATGCTACATGTAAATACTACCTTAGTACTGGAACACCCAGCTCAAGGGGTCTTGGCTCGACGAGTTGAACAAGGTATCCGATATCTGTAGCTCGTCAGTAAGGGCTTTCCATCATCAGGTGCATAACAACTCACCATATACTCCCAGTCTTCCACCCCAAAGTCCGGTGATACGCCCAGGGCACCTCCCTCACCATCCACCCCAACACCCTCGGCCCCAGGGACGGCCTCCTGAGGTTGACGACTGCTGAGCTCAATCTGCTCGAGCAGCCCGAGACTCTGCTGCTCGGCTGCCTCGGCTGCCTTGACCACATGGGCTACGGTTTCCTCATCGTCCATCCCCCTCCGCACAGCATCTACCTGTGCATGGACCATACAGGCAACCAAATACCCCCTGGTATTCGTCTGGCCCGCCTGGATACACTTCCAGGACCACACCTTGTAATCCTGCAGCGCCACCTGCAGATCCGGCCTCAGCTCGACCGGGCCGAGTCCGAAACCCTCCTCTTCCCGGATAAGCGACTTCAGCTCGATCGCGATGGCCACAAACCCCTGCACAGCCACGGTGCGGAAGAAGCCCGACCCGCTGGTGGCAATCAGCTGGAGGGGATCCCACTCGGTGGTTGCGTCGGCAGAGAGGGAGAGGGGAAGCGGGAAGACGGCGCGCCAGAGGCGGAGCGCCGACTCGACCACGACGCGCCGCGAAAAGGCAAATGCTGTCTCCTGGAGGGCGGGAGCGAAGAAAGGGAGGTGAAGGACGAGGAAGTAGCGGCGCATGAGAAGGTCGATGCAGCGGAGCTGGAGGTCGGACGGGCCGCTTACGGGTGTCTTGCATGCTTGGAGGGTCCGAGTGAGGGTCTTGTACGCTTCGCGGAGCTCAGTGTCGAGCCTGAGCGTGTCGGCGTACGCTCCCCGGTAGGAGAGGTCGTTCAAACACTTGACGATGGCCAGGCGTTGAGGAAACATTTGGCGGAGGGCAATGGCCACGGTTGTTTGGGTGTACTGGCCGATTGGCCTGGGGACGGGTGTTTCACCTTGGTGACCAGCGAGCTGGTCGTCGTCGAAGTTCCCCGGCGGCTCCGTGTCAAACTCGTCAACGTTGATCAGCGGCGGCCCGCCCGAGTTCAGGCTCGATTGCATTGCGAGCTCGAGGATCGAGTTCCACAGCCGGCGGCGTATCTCGGCTACGAGTGGTGTGGTGGTCCCTGGCCCGAAACTTGCCGGGTCCCTGTGCAGGCCCATGTACATGGCTATACGAAGTGTGGTGCCGATTGTAACCCAGACCATGTCCTCGCCCACGCCCGATGCCTCACGAGCGAGGAGGAGCAGTATGCTGCTCTGGAGAGACGGGATGCCGAGTCGAGATTTGAACTCGGGTGCTGAAAGCCATGTCTGTCCCTCATACACCCATCTCATGGCGTAGGGGCGGAGGGAGAAGGCCGCGTCGTAGGTGGTGGCGCCGATGGCCATGACGAGTTTGAGCTGGACGAGGAACGCAGGGTCGGGGCTCTTGCTGGAGTCCCAGACAGCCTCGTAGTCGCGCCGGAAGCTGGGGATATGCAGAACCCGGAGAACGTTTTCGCTTGTGCTTAGATAGCGCTCGATGAGCGCGTCGGCAACGGCCCTGGCGGGGAGCTCAGGCGTGGGTGCGCAGGGCCAGCCCGGCGCTCGGCGGGCTTTGATGATCCTGCCCAGGGCCTTGCACCGCTTCTCGATGCTCATCGTCTTGGAGTTGGCGTCATTGCGCAGGTAGCGCTCGAGGATCTCAAACAGGTCGCTGAGCTAGGGGTTATGTTTAGTGGTCGGTAAGCGGGCGACGGGGCCAAGTTCCCTACCATGCCCAGGGCAGTCACCCAGTGGCTCTGTCCGAAAAGCCGCGTCTTGTGCGAGACGCTTCTCGTGATGGCCTGAGGTTGGCCGGCCAAGCGGTGCTCGCTGTGGAAGTAAAAATTGCCGGCAACGCACAAGGCCTTGGTTTCGACTCGGGAGTTCCTGGTGAAGGTCGACACGGGTGTGTTGGCCGAGCTTGCGGCCGCCGACACGACTGGCTCGGGCGCCGTCCTGCTCCTCGCGGGTCGAGCATGGCTTACAGGGGACCGACCACGAACAGCGTCCACGGCGGAGGTGGTGAGAGCCGTTGCTGGCGGCCTCGATGGATCAGGGTGACTTGGATCCTGCTCCGCGGACAAACCCCCGGTGCTCGGAGTTAAGGGCGCCGCCGCATCGCCTGTGTCGCTAAAGGGGCCTTGCCTCCGCGGCGCCCGCGGGTCGTCCCGGTACACGCACGTTGCATTTTTGGATTTTGCGCAATTGGCGCACGGCGTGCCCTTGTCGCACCGGATTTTGCGCCGTCTGCAGAGAACGCAGGAGCTGTTGGTTGTTAGCTGAACAGTCGGTCGAATGGTTGCACCGCGCAACGAAACAGCAAATGCGGAACACAGAACGAAACCCCCAAAGCTCCACCACCAAATGCCCCAACCTCAACTTACACTGCTGGCCGTCTCCGCCGCCGCTCTGGCTCCATGGCTGAAAAACTTCGCCGACAGGGAGTTCAGATGACTCAGGCTTGCCGCGTCAGATTTCCAGGAGCAATTCTCGCACTTCTCGGGAAATGTTTCGGGGACGGGGGATGAGCGGGCTTTTGTGTTTTCGCAAAGCAACAATCGGCATTTTGTGGAGCTGAAGGATTCAGGCAGCGTCTGTGCCGCCGCAGGGGCTGGCAAGAACTCCACACTCTGCGGCCTGGTTGGCCAAGTCGGACCACTAGCACCGAGTCCGAAGGCCGAGTCCGACTCCGTGGACAACCACGCCGACCACCGACATCGCCAACGCGGGTGACGAGGAGATGGCAGGAAGCAAATCGCGAGGTGGCCCGGGGCACGCAATCTCGGAGCCGACGGCGGGTGTGCTTGTGCTGGCGCTAGTGCTGGGATCGATCGCCATATATTGGTCGCACACTCCTCCGCAACCTCGCCATGGCTCTTTTCGTCTGACATGATCTCGCCGCGAATTCCATGGCCTCGGGCACTAATCAGCTTTAGCGCTGAAGTTTTAAGTTTTGGCGTCGATCAAGTCAGCCGTTCCACAACCTCTCCCTCGCTCTGTTTTCGTCAGCAACCCTACCTAGTATAGCGCGGCGATCCCCTCAACAAATAGCGTTATCATCCCGTTGATTTATTCTCACCAAACGCCTCCGAAACAACCAACAGAACAAACGCCATGGCCGTCCCCGAAACCCCCCAGGGGTCCCCAACCCTCCAACAGCACGACGAAAAAAAGCCCCACAACCCAACCGACACGACAACCGACGCCGAATCCGCCAAAGAGGCCCTGACTCCCGAGCCCGGCCTCGACGCCCTCACCCCAGCCCCCGACGGCGGGGCCCGCGCCTGGCTCGTCGTCATCGGGTCCGCCTGCATCTTCTTCTCGTGCCTGGGCTTCATGAACTCGTTCGGCGTCTTCCAGGCCTACTACATGGCCAACCAGTTGCGCGACCACACGCCCGACAGCATCGCCTGGATCGGCTCGCTGATGTCCTTCATCCAGTTCGCCGGCGGCGCCGTCTCGGGCCCGCTGTTCGACCGCTACGGCGCGTGGGTCATCCGCCCGGGCGCCGTGCTCTACGTCTTCGCCCTCATGATGACGAGCATCTGCACGGAGTACTGGCAGTTCATGCTCGCGCAGGGCGTCCTGACGGGCCTCTCCATGAGCCTGCTGCAGGTGCCGGCGTTTGCGGCCGTGTCGCAGTTCTTCGACAAGAAGCGCGCAGCCGCCATCGGGCTGGTCGTCTCGGGGAGCTCCATCGGCGGCATCGTCTTTCCCATTGCGCTGTCCAAGATGTTGAACGGCTCGACGCTTGGGTTTGGGTGGTCGGTTCGGATCATGGCCTTTGTGGTCACGCCTTTGCTGGCCTTCTCGTGCTACGCTGTCACGGCGCGGCTGCCGCCGCGGGGGACGAGCTTCTTCATCGGCTCGGCCTTCAAAAACACCAGGTTTTTGATGCTCATCGCGGCCGCGTGGTGCTGCTTCATCGGCATGTTTATGCCTCTATTCTTCCTCCCAACCTATGCCCACTTGCGCGGCATGGAGCCCACGCTGGCTTCGTACCTGCTAGCCATCCTCAACGGCGCGTCCACGTTTGGGCGCATCATCCCCGGCATCCTGGCCGACAAGTACGGCAAGCTCAACGTCTTTGGCCTCGGAGGCATACTCACAGGTGTCATCGCCTTGTGCATGAACACCGCCACGAGCACGGCCGGGTTGGTGGTCTACTCCATCGCATTCGGCTTCTCGTCGGGTACCATTATTTCGGGCGTGTCCGCGGCCCTCTCGATCTGCACCGACGACCCCCGCAACCTCGGGACCTACATGGGCATGGGCATCGCGCTGGCCTCTACCGCGTCTCTGGTTGGCCCGCCGGTGGCCGGAGTGATGCAGGAAAAGTATGGGGGATTTCTGGAGGTGACCATTTTCAGTGGCATCGTTTGCTTGGCTGGCGGTGTCCTAGCCATCGCCACGAAAGCCACTACGCCGAAGGGGCTCTTCGGCAGGGTTTAAGGCCACGCAGCTGTTGGGGTATCTCTTGTACACATGTTTGATGGGTAGCGATGTTTTGGCTTGAGAATAATAGACTGTAATAATCACGATAGAAATCGACCCTCCCTACTTTCTCCCCATGAATCTCTTGTGTTCTCTTCGTGTAGTGATTTGAGAGAGGCAGATGTTGAGGTTATCGGACAGACATGGGATATCTTCTCTCTGCTTCCATTGGAGTTTGAATGATTTTCTTGGGGTCATAGACGGGTAGGTTGTAAATGGAGGACATGGTTATCGTGCTTCATTCTCAGTTTTCTCGCGATGGTGGCCACTTTTCAGTGACTTGGAATGATTACCATGACTCTGGCCTGGTATTAATGCAAACACTTTCACTGCTGTTTCTGGCGATTTCCTTGTGTTAACCCGGCCAGCAGGGGATCACGGCCAACACAGGCGGGTGCTACAAGACCAGGGCTTAAAGCCAGTGCGTTTCGAAATCCAAAAGACGTGTGTGACTGGGTAATTCAAGAGCAGGCGCTGGTGTTTTGAGCTTCCATCCGATGATAGAGAAACTGCCACCTTTCCATCCCTTCCAGGTTTGTACATCGCCGATAACCGACAACTTCTGGCAGGTGCAAGCAGCAACAACTCGGATCCCAGAGCTTCCAGTTTGAACTCTGGCCAGGGCAGAGTTGCCGTGGCACCGGGCTGAGGAAGGTGCGCTCTATAAGAGTTGCCGGTTTCAGTGCATATTTTGGAACCTGAACCTCGAACACCTTCCACGAAGTAACGACGCCTCAGGAACCTGGAAAGTGCAGCAAGCGCAGTCAACAGTTCCAGCACTTCCTCCTTCCCACTCTCCACAGTTCTGCTTCTGCGTTGCCATCTTCGCATCGCGAAACGACGAACCTTGATCAACCATCGGCAGGAACCAACCCATTACCGCAAAGATGGGCTCGCGATCCACGAACGTCGACTTTCCCATTCGCGTATCCCAGCCTCACCAGTCCAAACCGCCCGCGGAGGACCTCTACCGATACTGGAGAAGCCAGGAAGAGGAAGGTTACCTTGAGCGGTACTGGCCCGACGACCACGACCACAATGTCTGGATCAGCAGCATTCGCAGCATCCTCGTCCGCCAGTTTCCCGATTTCGCCGACGCCGAGATCCAGTATTTCGCGAAGGGCACCTTCAATCGCCTCTACAGTCTCACGAATCCGAGCTGGGACAAAGCTTACATCTTCCGCGTTTCGATCCCCGTCGAGCCCTTCTTCAAGACCGAAAGCGAGATCGCCACGATGGAATACGTCCGACGACACACGACAATGCCCATTCCGAAGGTGATTGCCTTCTCCTCGAGCGACGACAACGAGCTGAGATACGAGTGGATTCTGATGGAGATGATGCCCGGCGAGCCGCTGCGCAAGCTGTGGAGCGCCATGCCCGACGCCGCCAGAGTGGCACTGTTCGCCGAGTTGGCAGTGCATACCAAACAACTAGTTGCGCTGCGCTTCAGCAAGTTCGGCAACCTTTACTTCGCCGACGTGGCCGACCGTGTACTCCCCAGTGAAGCCTCGCCGGCGTCGCCGCCGGTCACAGCCAGCAACGGCACAGCTGTCGTGGACCATGACATCGGCCCTGGTGGCCGTTTTGTCCTCGGCCGCATCGTCGCCCAGGACTTCTTCTTCGACAAGCGAGTGTACTACCCTGGCTCGCGCGGGCCGTTCCAGACAACTCGCGAGTTGGTCGACATGCGCGTGGAGCTCCTCGGCAAGCGGATCCGGCACCTCTCTCCTGTCGAAGGGGAGGCCTGGTACTGCGAAAACGACCGAGAGTTGGCTCGCAATAAGGACCGCGTCTACGAGCTTTTCGACCAGCTGAAGGCCCTGATCCCCCGCCTGGTCCCGCACGACAATGGGCCGGAGGATGTTGGCATCCTGTGGCACGACGACCTGTCGGAGCACAATCTCCTCGTCGACCCCGTCACTTTCAAGCTCACCGCCGTCGTGGACTGGGAGTCTGTCAGCATCATCCCGGCCTACGAGACTCAAGATGCCAGGCCGGCGTGGCTATCGGACAGGGACTGGAGACCGACACCGCTGGTCCAGCTCGCTCGCGGGATCCCGCCCAACGATGAGTTCATCAAGGCCGACAAGTTGAGGCGGGTCGGGGAGATGGGTCCCTCTCGGGAAGAGTACCACAGGATCGTTGGCCCTGTTTACGACGCCGCCTCGCCCGAGACGCAGCAGAGGGTCAAAAACAAGCAAGGGATTGCGAAGCAGTTGGAGATTGCGACCTTTCAGCACCGGCCGTGGTGGACGGCAGACTGGATGGCCGAGAATGGCTTCTTCGGCAATGGTAAGGCCACCGATACCGTCAGAAAGGCCGTCGACACCTTCAAAAAAACCGCCAATGCCTTCAACGAGGCCGCCGATGCCTTCAACAAGATCGCCGATGATATCAACAAGGGTGCAGAACACTCCGAGCAGGTCGCCGATGTCTCCAACGTAACCTCCGGTGCCTTCAACAAGGCCGACGATGCGTTCAGAAAAGCCGCCGACGCCTTCAGAAAAGCTGTCGATGCCTTCAACAAGATCGCAGATCACTCCAAGCGGGTCGTCCATGCCTCGAACGAAACCGCCGACACCTTTATCAAGGCTGTCGATGCCCTCAGCAAGGCCGTCGATGCCCTCAACAAGGCCATCGATGACTTCAACGGGGCCAGTGATACCGTGGACAGGCCCGACACCGTCACTGATGCGCAAATCTAGCAAGACCGCAGGAACGGTGGCATTGCCGGGACGAATCTCGGAACGCCAGAGTTCAGAGCAACGTGAATTTGGAAATTTTTGGAATGGCACCCTGGATGGTGTAACCCGGCGCCTGTGTTGCCCGGTCGCAGATGGGACGGCTGATGATGCCCGAGTTCCCGAACCGATATGGCGAGAGCTGCCAGAATTTATCCCAATACACGTTGCTTTTTTCCATGCCTTCTTTGCTCTGGTTCATGCGACGTCTACTGTCTGTATTGTCGGTGCCAAATCTTATATCTTCAAGCCAATTGCAGTTCACAACGGAAACATCACCATAAAGAGAAATTCTTCCCGGTATCTGTGCCAGTTCCCTCTTCATCAGTGACCCATGTGTCATCTCCAGAGTTGGCGTCCTTGCTGGCACGAGTCTGTCAGTATTGGCTCTCTTGCCCCTTGCGTGCTACATACGTAACTCGAGGGCCCCTTGCGGGATGCAAGCTCGGTTCATGCAGGCGGATGCAAGGGATGGGCGCACAGCAGGCGTAATCTCAACCGCAGCCGCAATCTTCAGCTTGGGGAACCTGAGTTGGAGGCGGAACTTGGAGAACTCCCGAGTGCTTTCCAAATTCTGAGGTCCTTCGAAGTCCCGGTTGCGTTCAAACCGCTGGTGCTATGTTCAACACTTCGGTTATCAGAGAGCCAACCCCTGAACCCAACTCCAACCGGAAGCCAACCAGCACACTTCACAATGCAGCACTCAGGAGGTTCCAACCCCATCAAGAAATGGCCGGCGCAAAATTATTAAATTACCGAGAATGTACTACATGTACCTATCTTTCTGTCGTGAACGAGCGTGGCTAGTAGAGTCCCCCAGGCCTGAGGAAACAACACCAGAGTTTGGAGACAGAATGGAAGGAAAGAGAAAAGTAAGCGCCCGAGTATTATCTCCCTCGAAGTTGCGGGGAAGGGCCCGCGCCCCAAGTGGTCCCCGGGAAGAGAAAAAGAAACACCACCAAGGTTGTTGCCCCTCCGGGCTATGTACACCCTTGGCTTCCCGGTTCTTCACTCCTGGACACAACCTCCTCGCGTTTTCGTCGGGGATGGCGCGCGCTGTTTGTTGGAGCCGGCGGTGTTTTGCTGAGTTTGCTTGGCGCGCGCCATCCCGTCTTGTTCTTGTTTTTTTGTTTTTTTGAGAACCTCGGTGGTTTGGGGTGTGGGGAGGTTGCGCGCGGCCGCTTAGAGAAGCTTGAGGCAGTCGGCGGCGACGTTGACTAGACCGGCCTAGGAGAGGGGGAGAGGGGGGCTCGTGTTAGTTTCGGGGAAGTGGAAGGGGGGTCTGGTGGGAGGGGACGGAGCTCACCTGCACGGCGCTGGATTCGCAGCAGTAGGAATCGGCGCTGCAGTCCTTGGCGGCGACGTTGAGCAGGCACGAGGCGATGCCGTTGCAGCAGACGTTGGCGGACTGGGTGGAGCAGCTGGTGATCGACGGGCCGCCGCCGCCGCGGGGGACGACGTCGGAGGGGAGGGCAGAGGCGGTCATGGCGACGGCCAGGATGGTGAAGAGGCTGGTGAACTGCATTTTGGCGGCTGTGGAAGGCGGTGCTTTGAAAAAGCTGAGAGTGTTTTTTGTTTGTTTGGTAGGTTGAAGGGTTGAGTTGATGCTGTTGCTGCTGATGGAGAAGAGTTGGAGGGCAGATGGGGGGAGGGAGGGCTCGTTATATAGGCATTTTTGGTTCGGTATTCTCTGCGCCTGCGTGATAGTGTTAGTGTAGTGTTGTGTCTGGAGATCAGCCTCGAGGCTCGAGCTCGCCAAGTCCGGCCTGCCGCTCGGCCTTCCGTGATCCCTTGGTTGGGACCGTCACTCATCATCGACATGACGGTTTCCTGTTTTGGCATCACGGGCAATTGTGGTGGTGAAACAAATCTGCTCCCAGGGCGACATTTTCGTCCGAGACCGTGTCCGCTGGAACATGGTCCGAGAGCCGCCACCATGGGCTTGCCCGGGAGAAGCCATTCTGGTGGCTTCCGAACCCGCAACAAGAGCGCTGCCACGTTTGTGCTCCGCACCCTGGCGCTCGACGTATTTTCGCCATTTCGGGCCGTTTGCAATGTCACAATGCGCGGGCGTGGCCACGACGGGGCAGGATGCCTCATGCCATGCGAGGAGTCTGGCCTTTGATGGCGTTTTCCCCAGGGTGTGCGACCCGTTCCCCAGGATCTGGGTGCCGGGAAGGTGTGGGTGCGCAATCGACAATAGACGACGGGACCTCGCAGCGTGTGTCAAACCTCAATAAGCAGCTGGGCGCCGCCTCTTGCCGTCGCCGACCAACCGCAACACAGTTCAAGTCCACCGTCACACTCGACACCGCGTCGGGCGATTCCTTCTGTGCCTGAAATCGCTTGCTTCTTCAATTGTAACCGCTACACAGCCAGGGCTCAAGGAGATTATTTGTGTCCCTTGAACCAGGCACGATTGGTTGAAGACTCCCATTTCAGGACTGATGATGCCATGCTATCGCCCTGGTGGCGGTCGCAATCTTACAGCCTTACTGTGTACACCACGGCACCCGCGCAAGAAAGCTCTTGTCCCTCAAGCTGAGGTTTCACCGGAGCCTTGAGGAGTGCGTAGGCCTATCCGGCCCCGGAGCCCCGAGCCAGAGTCTGGACTCTGGACCTCTGGTGGACTCTCTGCGGGAGGTTTCGCAAATGCTAGGTTCCTGCTGCCACACGGAGTTGCAGTCAACTGCAAGATCTACCCGAGCCCAGCGGTTCCGGGTTATCGCGGTGCGCAGTTCAAGAGGCAAGAAGACTCAAACCTCGGTACGAGTCAGACTCTTTCACCCAATTGCAGGTTGCAACATCTAAAGCACCAATGTTGTCACTTTCCCGTCTTGAACTTGAACCACTTGCGAGTCCCGGGCCACAAGTAACAGGCTCAGCAGCTCCCGGGAGTCCGGCCGACAACCCCCATGGCCGAGCGCCACCAGCCCCTTGATTCAAAACAGCAGGGATTGTTTTCTTCTCCCCTGGGAAACTCCCCAGTCCGTGCGCCGATCCTCCCAGGGAGAAGACCACCCGACGCCTTTACATTTCTTCTTTTGCTGTGAGGGCTCAAGGAACAATCTCGGCCTGTCGATGTGATCGGCCCATGGAAAAAGTCTGCCGCCGCTACTGGCTCAACTTCGCAAGGACTGAAGGCCATGGACGCTGGCGGGCCGAAGCCTCGACAACAAGCAGTAATCATCCATTCCGAGTCCGGGATAGCGCGCTCTTATTTTGACGATACTCGGAACTCGCCCCAGCCCTTGTTTCAATGTCCAGCTGAGACGGACGCCCACCAAGCGGAGCATTGCATCCTGTATCTGCAGGACGATCCAAAGGTTCCAACCTTCCGGGCCTTTGGAGTCTTGGACTCTTGGTCCTCTTGGACCATTCGAGAAGCCAACATCACGGTCATCACCCGAGTCTCACTCGACAAATCCATAACCTCTTGGCTACAAGCAACGAGGGGCCGGTACATGAGATCTGGGCATCGATTGGTGCCCAATCATGTCCAGACCATCAACTCCGCTTGCTCGACAACTTGATCGAGGTAACAGAGTGTGGACTCAGTGGAGAAGAGGTCAAATTTTGCAAACCCTATATCACATCACATGACTGTCGCCAAGCGGTCCACTCCTTGAGAAGATTTCCCACGCCGCGGTCCATCAACAGAAAGGCAAGGTTCTATAGTGTAGCGGTTATCACTCCGGATTCTGATTTAATCAGGACATTCCGGCAACCCCGGTTCGATTCCGGGTAGGACCTCACTTTTGCTGGTGGCGGTTCCGCTCACGGCCACAGCTCACCTTTCCCCCCAGCCCTGAGCCCCCCGCCACGATGGTATTTTTGAACCTTCCACAGTCAACGTTACCTTGGTTCTATTCCTTCCCGCCGTTCAAGAGGAGTTGGCAATACCCTTTACTAGCAAGAGCTAAGAGAAGAACCTCGAAGGCCTGAGTGCCTCAGCCAAGGAGTTGCCGTCGGAGGCGCCGATGTCCAACTGCTTCGACGGTTCCTTTCAGTACTTCTAGCGGTTTCCACTCAGTCGCTCCGATTCAAACCTTCCGTTAAACACTTGCCGGCCGAGCCAGTACACTAGATGAGGAGGACCGGTCGGCTAGATGAATTCATCTGAGTCGACCAGCCGCCAGCAACTCCCGAAACGGAAAAAAACACCTGCAGACCCGGTCGATCTTTCGAATCCCTCCAAATCACGAACAGCGGATCATCGACGGGCCTCCATATCTTTCTGATCTCAAGAGCCACAGGTTTCCGAGGGTCGCGGCGCTTCTGAGTCGCTCATGCCAACCTGAAGCTGCTCAGGACGGACCGAGTTGACTGAGATGCTTGTATCTCACCGTCATCTCGGACATTGAAATAACGACACCCCCGTCGGTGACTTTGCCACATTCAGGCTCATCGCCGGGGTAGAGGCAGATCATCTCCAGCGGCCCAGGCTGCTTGTCGATGTCGTCCCGAGATGCCTGCGCCGGGGCCTTTGCAACAAACAGCTCTCGGTAGCCTGTCGGTGCGAAGCCAAGTCTCTCGAATGTCCTCTTCCCTGCCGGCGTGGCGGTAAGTGCTGCCAGGCACCGCCCAATATCAGCATGCCGTCGATATCCTCCAGTAACAGGACATGAGACGTACCTGACATACCCACAACCCTCCACTCTGACCGAGCCTGCGCCCGCGCCATCACCTCCTCCAGAGCAAACTCAGAGAACCGTTTAGCTCTTCCATCCGCAAACGGTAACCCCGTACCGAACCGCTCAATATGATAAACATGCAACCCCACCTCCTCTTCACCCTCCCGTACCCCCATCTCACCCCCAGGATGATCACCCCCACCAAACCCCTGGCCCGAGACCGGGAACATATTCCCCGGATCAATATCCGGCTCTTTCAGCCGACCCTGAAGCAAATCTTCCCAGTACACTCGCAGCAGCGGTAGCACAATGACCACCCCCGCCGCCTCGGCCGCGACAGCCGCGCTCTCCTCGTACTGTGACGGTAATGATGATGATGATGATCCCCCCCCGACGGCCCTACTGGTAGTAGTAGTAGTGGTGATAGTAGTAGTCGTGTCTCGGAAACAGATGCACAGGTCCGGACACGCGGCGACCCAGGCGCGCAGCTGGCTGTACGACAGCGCGACCGGGTACATGGCCTGGTCGGAGGCGTAGACGGCGCGCAGGAGGGCGTCGGGGATGGGGATGGGGATCGGCATCGTGGTGATCGTGGCGGTTGGGTGGTTGGGGCTTTTTTTTCCGGTGTGAGTTGTGTTGTGGTGGGCAGACAGTGGTGGGGATCGGCTGGGATATTAGGGGGGCGTCGAGATGATCGACTGCGCGGCGCGGCCCGAAAACGAGGTCGGCGATGCAGCGCCAGCTGTTTGGGGAGATTTGGTCGCCGCCGGGGTTTCAGGTACAGGTGTTGTGGAACGTGGGCGCGTCGCTTTTGCTGTGCTGTTCCTGATTCCGCCCGCTGGTGGGACTGTGACTGCGGTTGGTTGGCTAGGTACGGTCAGAAGAAAAAAGGAGTTGTGTTCTTTGATGGGATTTGCAGGGTGGGTCTCAAAGGGAAAGAGCAAAAACATAGGTTGAATTGTTTTGCCCACAACCAGAATCGAACTAGTGACCTTGTCATTACTAGTGACACGCTCTACCACTGAGCCATGCGGGCTTAAACTTGAAGCTGTGGAAAATGTTCTGTAAGCGGACATAACTTTGGAAGTCTCTGTGCTGCTCACTCGGAATTGTCACCTACTTTACTTACCTAGAAAGAAAGCCTTGAGACTTGGAGGGGTTGATTCGGGCAGTTGTTTGGCGGCCAACGCGCCTTGCGGTACTAACAGGATGCTAACTCTAGTGGGTAGCGCTAGCGCTAAAGAGATATTTATCCCTCGTCAACGGAGCTTTAGAGATACTAGTGTTGCCAGGTTCATCACAGGTCCGGTAACTCCAAGTTCACTCCCCAACCTCCAAAAATCGACATTTCATAGCCCGTTGCTAGCACAAGAAAACACGCTCCCGACCGCCCCGCTCTCAAACTCCAGAATAATGCTCTCCACGCTCGCATACGTGCCCACGGTGAGGAAGAAGATGCCGACGATGATGATGAGGATGTTGAGCGCCCCGAGCACGTAACCGGCCACGGTGTGCTCCTTGACGACCGCGATGCCCCCGTCGGCCTTGCGCATGCGGAAGTAGGCGACGCCCCAGAAGATGAAGCCGAAGAAGCTGTCGAAGAGGGAGCTCATCAGGGAGAGAACTGCAGGCACGGCATGGGTTAGCGCGCCGCGCGCGGTGAGTAAGGTCGGGGGAAGGAAGAATTAGAACTTACGAGACGAGAAGAATGGGATGACTTGGGCAATGATAAAGGCAACAATCCATGTAGCCACTGTACAGACGCGCCCGGTGTTAGTTCGATTTTCAAAATCACTGTCGGACGATGACTACCACTCACGCAAGATGGAAGCCCAGGTGGCCCAGCCGACGACGGTGTGCTCGTTCTTGTGGCGCGAGTTCTGGAAGATCCGGAAGAAGATGAAACGGGCCGACACGGACGCGTACAGCACGCCGAGGAAGATGATCGTGGGGATCATGAAGGAGAAGGACACCTTCTTGAAGAGCGGCTCTAGGGACCCGAAAGCCGGGGCCGTCATGTACTGGTTGCCGACGTACGCGTAGACGACGCCGCCGACGATGCTGAAGAGAATAATCTCGGCGATGGTGCAGGCCCACAGGGCCTTGGGGAAGTCGTGCGGGTCCTTCATCTCGGCGATGAAGGACGGGAGGGTGATCTGACCGATGAAGGTGTAGCTGATGTTGAGGAAGGCGCCGAGGCCGTTGACAAAAGTTGTTCCGAGCACAGGCACAGCCGTCACGATGGGGTTCCCCCCGGTGCCCGTGGCGCCGTCGGGGTCGAAGCCAGCCGGGTGGGCCTGGATGGCGGCAAAGATGGTTGCCAAGAGGACCGAGACGAAGGTGAAGAAGGCGGACGCGGTGCCGAGCTTGGACAGCATGTCGAAGGTTCGCGGGAGCGAGAAGACCCAGCAGATGATGGCGACGACGATGCCGAAGCTGACGGTCCTGCATCCTACGTCGTCGGCCGCGGTCATGGTGTTGAGATACTTGGCGCCAACCAGGACGTGAAGCCCCTGAATGAACTACAGCCAAGAGCCGTGTTAGTCCAGTCATCAGAACCGGGCATGAGGGGTTGGTAGAAGAGGGTTGCGTACCGTGTTGTTGAGGAGGAACATGACGGCGGTGGCCCACCAGGCCCACTTCTTGTTCCAGAAGAGCATCTGGCCAATGTCACAGACATCGCGCACCTCGGGATGGCGGAGACAAAATTCCCACAGCACAAGCGATCTGCAGGAGCGTATTAGGGTCTACCGGGACACAGGACTTCCGGGAACGGCTCGGGAGAGTCTCACGTATACAGCACCAACCCAGCGCTGACAACAGTCAAAATCAATCTGTTGAGGGGGTGTTAGTGGTGGCAGGCATAGGACTATCCCAGTCCCCTATCCAGTCGAAAACCTACCCTGGAACAAGGCCAAGAACGCTGTAAGACCACGGAAAGCTCATGATAGCCTGTCGCGGGTTTGGTCTCAGCGCCGAACTTGGAGAGAAGAGGAGGTAGACGCATGCCATCTCATGTGTGCCCACAGATACGTACCAAGCAGATGTATTCAGAGAAGAGCAATCCAGCTGTCTAGAGGCACGCCGTGTGCCGTCAATATCCATCCGCCAGCAGAAAACAACGGGGCCAAGCATGGACGCCGAGCCGGCACGGCACGTACCTTTTGCCAGCTGCACGTTCGATATTTGATTGCATGGCCATCCTCCTCGGCCAGCTGCTTGTCCAGAATGGCCGTGCTGCTCTGGTCGGTGTCGGACTCGCCGCCCGTCGATATGCTGCTCAGGACGGGCCCGATGCGCGGGCCGATGGCGACATCCGGCCCGCCAAACCACGATGACCAGCCTGCCGGGTCCGGCACTTCGGTGGTCGACGCCCGTCGTTGTTTGTCGTCCGGCGCCACCCGTTCGGGGGAGTCCTGGTGCGACATTGTTCCTGAAGTCTTGTCGTTCGAATCGCGGGCCGCGCCGAGTCGCCCAGATCTGCAGCCAAGTTATGAATACATGCTGAAAGGATGAATAACGGGGGCCAAGAAAGAAACTTCAAGAAAGGTCCCAAACGATGCAAAAACCCTGGAAGTGCCAGTGGGGCAAACGCATCATCGCCATGCAGGATCAAGATTACGCCTTCGCGCTAAAGCGCCTTCCTGGCAATTAACCCTGCTGTTACAGCTGTTCTTGCTGCAAACGGGCTGCGTGGAATGCTGCGTTCATGCTGGTTGGCAAGGTGCAAGTTGCTGTCATTGGCAGATGCACACGACAACCCGGAACCGGCAGCCTATCAGCGGGGCCGCAGCCGAGCCAAGCAGCCCACTGCAGCCCTGATGCATGCGGACAGGCCATGGACCTCGGCCCCCACGCAACTCCGAGCACCAAAGTTCCGATCAGCAAAGTCAAAACCCGGCGCACGGTGCGCAGGGACTTGGACCCCCACATTGGAATCCCGACTGTTAGTTCCGCACTCGGCCTGAATCCTCTTGACAATAGTCGAGGTGGTGCACGGAAGAAGTCTGCTGCAATGGACTAGAATGCTCATTCGACTCTTCATTCCAATTACTCAACACTAGCCTCGGGACATCGCCGGGACGATACGGAGATGGCAATGAAACGGCCGTAGACGTAGTAGTCAACATCGTAGTAACATTGTAAAACGTATCTTGGGGTACCCCTGGGCCGTGGGTTTTTGACTAGGTGGCTTAAGTATGTAACTGGAGGACAGGATGACAAGGACCCCCCTTAGGTATCAAATGTTGGCCCTGGGAACAGGGCGCAGGATTTACCTTGAGGCTATCGGCACATGTATTTTCTCTCGGCCCCGGCACAAGCACAAATCGGACTCAACTCCTCTGCCTTGACAAATGAATAGAATGACTACCTAGATCGCCTGTTTGCGAGGGCTGTTTGAGCACCACTTGCGTCGGGTCGTCTCGGGGGTTCCAAATTCTGCGCACTGAGTGCAGCTCAATATTGGCCTCAAATGTGTGGGTGGATTGGTGCGATTTCTAATCAATGTCCATTAGTCCAAAGCCCGAGAAGGGAAGCGGATTGTACTGTGTATACTTGGACAAGTTGAAGCCAGCCAGTATTATCCAGCCATAGTTTTGGCTGTCTGTCACTCACAACTATCTATACGTTTCGGGCGATTCAGGCCACGGCATCTCGCCATCCCAGACGTCGACGAGCACCCCGCCAAGAACTATCCCGGTAGTGATATAGCAGGCCGTTTGAGGAGGCCCGCTGGGATCCTCCCTTCATTGTGCAAGCCTCCCTTTTTGGTAAACTAGTAGTGCGTCCTTCCGTTCGATGAGATCGAACTCCAAGGCCAATATGACTTGAATGTGGCGAAGCTATCTCTTACCTTGTTTCTGGAAGGTTTGACCCCCTAGGTACTCAGTTATAAATGGTACTGTCCAACTCTCACGGCCCGTGCCTCGCCACATAACATTTTCAAGAGCATCCGTTTCTCCAGTGCAAGATTGTGGTCTGTTGTAACCTTGACCGGTTTAGTTAAGCTACCTGTGAATTCGACAAAAAGTTTACATACACCTTACATGACCGTACAGGGCTCATCGTTTCCTTTCTAGCTATAACACTGACACTGGACACTAAGTGGATTTGACGAAGATGAACAGCCCTGGTGAAACTGAAGCTTTTGGGGAGCAGCCAATTACATGTGTGCTACTGAATAAAGGAGGCGACTCAGGGTCAATATGGACCTTAGCGATGTGCTGGACGCCAACGAAGACTACAGAAAGCAAGCGTTCCATCATGGATAGTATGTCCCCCTGTCTCTTGTTTTTGAGCCCCTGTCTAACACCACGGAACACAAAGTAAAGAGGGGAAATTGCAGTTGGTATGCAGAAATGATGGCAGAAACAACGAGCATGGTCCTCGGTTCGTGAGAACTAAAACTTGGCCGTTTTTGCACCGATTATTTGTCGGAATGGGTAATTAGGTGCAACTTCGCTGTCGGGCGCGTTTGCTCAAATAGACAGACCGCAATCTAACAATTGCATCATCTTCTCTCTCCCGAGGCAGTGCCTCGTTGACACCCTTGGAACGCTGCGTCCACCCGTGTGGCCGCCAGCAAACAACAGTTACCGGAGGCTCAGGGGTGCAATGTCAAATCTTGTACCATGCCACTTCCCCGCAGATACTGCGGTGTCCCGAATATACCCTTGTCCTTCTGGTTTGCTCGGAATTCATTACCGGAAGGAGCTCGAAAACAGAAGCCAGGCGGTTCGACAAAATGTCCTTGTGCCCTGTGAGACATCATGGACTGAGCCTTTGTGGCTCTAACCGGCAAAGAATATTTGAGATGAAGATATGTGACTCACGGAAGCAACGAGGTAACGACTGAGGGTGGTATACTGCACCCATCCTGAAAGGTCGACTTAAGACCGGCGGACTGGCCGCAAGTTCAGCGGAAGCAAACGAAACAATAGCCCCTTAGACGGCGAGCGGCTTCAAGTCTCGAGGCCTACGACACCTGCAGTGAACCGAAGGGCCTGGTGTCGTCGTCTCATGACTCATTCAAGAGCTGGCGCCATGATTAAAGCAACAAGACCTAGGCAATGGCTATAAAATCGACCACAGGCTGGCGAGATCTGAGCCCTTCTCTTTCCTTAAGCCCGGCCATCTCAACCTTCTCCGCCCAAGTCAAGTACGCCCAAGTCATCACTTGCCTCAGTCGACACCATGTTGGCACTGGCAGGCTCTGTTTGTCTACTCCCCCTCCTCCTCTTCCTCTTCTGGGAATGGCGAGCCTGGAGAGTCCAGGGCACCAGGCAGCGCGCCGGGTGCGCTGACGGTGCTGGTCTCCAGGAATGGGTCCGCGAGCAGCGGAACGTGGCAGGTTTCCGCTTCGCGGGACGCTTGGGGCTTCTAGAACGCCTGCGCCTGCGCGCCACGGAGAACGGCCGGCTGAGGGCGGCCTTTAAGATCGACAATTCTCTGACAACAGCGTCCCTCTCGGTCCACAAAGACTTCCTCCAAAAAGCCTCTTGGCTCCTGAGAAGGGAGAACCGAAGCTGGGACGAGCTGTACAGCATGGCCCAGGCCTTCCTCAAGGCTGAAGTGGAAACTGCCGTCAAGAAGGGCCAACACAACCTGCGTCTCGCCGAGTCAGTGCGCTGCATGGTCCTGGCAGTCGTGCTCTTCGACAGCTTCGGTGTCAACCCCGCCAGCATCCCCCGCGCCGACCTCGTCACCATCACCAACGAGATCAACAAGCAGTGGCTGCGCTCCAAGCGCCAACCCACCGACGCCACCTCGTCCCAGCTCCTCAACTCGGCCATCGCCTCTCTAAACATCACATCCCCGTTCCCCGGAGCCGACCACGCTGTGCTGTCCCCAGCCGAGATTCTCGGCCTGCTCATGCCACAGTACGAAACCCTCTGGCGCGTGGTCCTCCTAACCTTCTTGACGGCCTACCACCACCAGCCCGACGCACACCCCGACGCAGCGCAAAGAGCAGCCGACGTCCCCGCGTGCCTGGGCGACCCGAACCGCGAGAAGGAAGCCCTCAAGCTGGCCAAGGCAAGTCCCCTCCTCCCCCTTTCCCCGCTTTACATGTATCCACCCCATACCACGCACTAACCCGCCCTTTGTGCAATTCACAGGAAGGCCTCCGCCTCTACCCCTCCAACAAACACCTCTACCGCTCGTCCCTCAACCCGACACCGCCGAACACCCCTCCCGTGGTGGCAGCAGACATCTCGGCCCTGCACCGGCACCCGTACATCTGGGGCGGCGATGCGCTCGCCTTCCGCCCGTCGCGCTTTGACAAGGGGGTCATGACGGACCTGCAAAGGGAGGCGTACATACCCTTCTCGGTCGCGCCGCACAAGTGCCCCGCGGCGGGCAACGCGTTCGGCGAGCGGATGGTTGCCGTGCTGGTTGTCGCGCTGGGGCGGGGGTGGGGGCCGGAGAGAGGGAGGGTTGTTTTTGGTGGTGGTGGTGGTGGTGGAGGAGAGGAGTTGCCGACGGGGAGGGATGAGATGGAGGAGTGGGTTTGGGAGTCGGATTTTGGGGGACGGGGGTTGTTGGTGGATTTGGGGTGTTTGAGGTTGGCGGGCTGACTTTGACACTAAGAGAGTACGACTTGGGGACTCGTTGCAGTTCCAGGGTTTTCACGCCGGGGGGGGGGGCGGGGGGCGGGGGGGTTGTCATTCCAGATGGGCGATTACGCCTCGCTCGCGCAAGAGGTTGCTTCCGCTTTTGGGCTGGCGAGCTTGCTTCTGCCGAGGACGATTCCCTGGCTGCCGCGCAGACAAGCAGATGGACATTCTCACACCGCTCGGCATCCATCTGGGACACGGACGGAAGCCCAACAAAGCGAGGGTCTCTTGTATTCTCACACTCCCCATTCACCAGCGGAAGGGTCTCAAGACTGCCCTTACCCGCGATGGACAGACCTTCCAGGGACGTACCATCCATGTGAAGGTTGGTGGGGAGGGTTGGGAGCTTCGAAAAGGGAGTGCCGACATACCGCCCCGTCGATCGCATGCGGGAGGCGACGCACGCGGTACTCGCCGGAACCCGACTACCCCAAGTTCAACGGCCGTCGGCCGTCAAGGGAGCCACTCTGACGGTGGGCATGGACTTGGTGAGTTGGCCATAGAGCCAGCTGCCAGGTCGCCAGCAGTGCAAGGACCAGAATACCACGCCTGGCGGGACGAGACGACCCATCGAGAGTACTATCAGGTCCAAACTGCCGAGCCCTCGACACGAGAACGGTTTCTGGAGCTTCATTTGCCAGCTGCCTGGCCCAGCCACGATCCTCGACATGAAGGCTCGGGAGGCCGTCCAGGGCACCCTCAACATCCTCAAGGACGCCACCAAGCCGGCACCGTCAAACGCATCGTCCTGACCAGCTCTCTCGCCGCGATAATCCCGATGGACGAGCTACAGGGGTTGAGTGGGCCTCTCGGAAGAGAAGTGTCGGAAGATGACCGGCCCTGGCCCCTGACCACCGGGGAGTCCGAGCTTGCGGCGCGCACCGCTACTGTAAGTACCTCGGAGGGAGGAAAGCCGGGGGCATTTTGCTAACACTTGGCAGTCGTGTCCCTCCACGAGGAAGAGACAAGCTCAGGAGAGGCGTCTTGACAGTCTGTGGGCACATCTACTGCAAGGAATGTATCAATCACCATGTGGTTCAGAGCACATGGCTGAGGTTGCGCAAAAGCCCATCAAGACCCACGGGCTCCAGCATATCTCGTTCAGGATACCCGGCCCAATAGATGAAGCGGCGCCACGTCGAATCAGATCTGGGTTTTGCTGGCTTCGTCATCTAGGCGCCCGACTCACATGGCCCCGAGTTTGTCAACTTCTCCATCTCGGCCGCGCCTCATCAGCCGCAATACCCTCCCGCTCCCAGGAGTAACCAACGGCGTCGACATGAGCGTAAGACAGACCCAAACCCCGATCACAAGCTTCAACTTCAGCTTCAACGGCAACGTCGGCGCCCCTCTGCAGAAGATCGACCCCAACCTGAAGCAGTGCCAGGCGCTCATTCTTCTCCTACTTGTGAGCTTGCCCAGCAGATTCAGAAGGTAGCTGTCGCTGCCAGCGAGTTCATGAACATTGAGTGCCGTGGTTGGTGGCACCCGCGTTCGCGACGACATGAAGGCTCTCCAGGATGGCCCCGAGGTCATTGTCAGTACCCCTGGCCGTGTCCACGACATGATCCAGCGCCGCTTCCTGAAGACTGACGGCATGAAGATGTTCGTCCTTGACGAGGCCGAAGAGGTTGCTTTCGATCAGCAACATCGTCAGTACGCCCTCGACATGTACTTTGGCATCCTCCTCGACAGGCTGAAGGCAGTTGATGGCGGGATTGTCAGCCAGTGCGTCCGGCTCATGAAGCGCTCGAACCAGGCCCTCCGTTGGAGCTCGAAGAAAACACCCACACTCGTCCCAAGCCCAGTCCTATCTCTCCACGCAGGAGAAAACATTGGTACTGTTATGGTTAGGGGAGAGTCAGGGAGACAATGCTCGAGTTGACGGCATCCGGTGATTGAAGGCTGGAACACATAGGTGACATAATGGAGCAGCGTTGTCAAGAGCGTGGATTTCTAGTGAGGGTTGATAGCCTTACTTACGAGAACATAATATTTCATTCCCTGTTTGGCGTCTTCAGGGAGCCGTGGTCATTATGTCTGTTCTTATGACTTCAGCTGTGATTCCCCTGGATGCTACCCCTGAATGGTCGTGGAAACTCTGTGAGCTGAGTACGGCCATTAGGAAAGCCTTTAGGGCATTTCATTGTGGTGGGAAGACTCATGATGATGTCTCATGCACCAATACAACGGATCGATGCAATGCTCGCCTTCAACAATGCCCTCCTCTTGGAAGGCTTCCAGCCCGAGTGTGGTGCCCTCAGAGAACCCTAACCCTATAGCCTCTAACCCCTGAATCTCGCGCAGCCAGAACGCGCCGCGCTGCACCCGGTGATCTTGGCGGCATCCAAAAAGTGACCTGTCCTCGACGCTCGACAACCACCACCACACCAGCATCTCGTCGCCACCCAGCGCCAGACATTCCGTACGTCTTTCCCGCTCCCCGATCGGTGCTCGATCGCATCCACGGAATACGAGCGACTTTCAAATTGCACCTCGCCCAATTGACTAACCCGAACAAACAGCAACCGTCGCATCGCGCTCCCATCTCGAAACGAGAAACGACCGACATCATGACGCGCGCCCAGCAGACCATCTCTCTCGCGCTCCTCGTGAGCTCGGTGCGTCTTGACTCTGCTCAAACCGAGGCTGTCACAAAACTAATCGATGCGCGCCACAGTTCTACCTCTCCCTCTACCTCGGCCTGTTCCCCCTCCCGGCCGCCGTCCAAGAAGCCATTGTGCCCGTGGTACGTCGCAAATCACCCGATCTCCCTGCAAGCTTGACATTGGCCGGCATAACATAGCTGATACCGGAAAAAAATGGACAGCTCCCCTTCTGGTTCCTCGTCTCGTTCGGCGCCTGGCTGCTCTTCCGCCTCGGCTGGGGCATGCTCACCTTCCGCGACACGCCCGACGCCTACGCCGAGCTGATGGACGAGATCAAGCTGGCCAAGGCGGATTTGAGGACCAAGGGCGTTGATGTCGACTGAGGGGGCGGCTGGTTAGGGACAGAAAAGGGACCTGGAAAACAATGGGCGCGGGCGGCTACGGTAATCAGCTGTACAACAGATACAGGTACTCCAAAATAATGCGCACGGGTGTTGGGTTGAAGAACGAAAATCGGCTGTTTCAAATGATCGGCTGTCAGATACGATGATTGTATCTTCGATCGGGATGCAACGGTCTTGGGGACAAGAGTGGTGGTCACAAGGGAAGTATCAGAAACCTGGCCTGATCCCAGGGTTTGATCCCCTGATTCCAAGGAAGTGGCTCATGTTATATTTTCAGCAGCACACCACAGGGCCCGCATTGCAAGGATATCCCATCGCCCTATTCAAACAACTGCATTCCACCATCGGTGCGGCACACGAATCCCCAGGCATCCATGACAGCCCATCATGTCCTCTGCTCCCCTGCGAGCAAACACACCACCGTCCTGACAGCAGCGAGGGGCTCCTCACCCCCCTGAACGAGCTCGTCAAACAGTTTCGGGAGACCAGACAACTGCCCCCTCTTGTCGTGTTTATGCCCTGTCTTGCATTAGCAACCAGGTGATTAGCGGAAAACAGGCAAGGAGATACTCACACTTGCCCGGCACCCCCACCAACACCCCCATCTCACTCCTCGCCTCCCCGGTCCAGTCAAACCCAATCCGCCACTGTACCCTCAGCATCGACACCTCCCCGTTCCCGCCCTCCAACACGGGCACCTCCAAATCCATACACGTCCGCCCCATAAACGGCAACAAATCCGCCGTCTCGTACTTGCCCGTCCCGTCTACACTCCCATCTTCCTCTCCATCACTCCCATCCTCCTCCTCCTCCTCCCTCCTCCTCCTCCCCCTCCGTGCCCTCTTCCTCCGTGCCCTCTGCCTCGCCACCATCTCCCTCAACCCGTCCTTATCCCCCACCTCTCCCTGCAACACACTCCAAACCTTAGCCCGCTGCACCGCAACACGCAACCACTCCCCCATCGCCCAAGCCAACACACCCACATTGTTATACAGCCCGCTACTGACCGGCTCCTTTTCCTCCACGCCCCTTTTAACTATGCGATCCACAAACGACCGCAGCTCCGCTTCCGCAGCGGGATCGAGCCGCGGCACGGCCAGCGCCGCGATGGCCATCGTCTTGGTGTTGACCGTCATGTCGATGCGCGCCGTGAAGAGCCCGCTGCGCGGGGGGGGCGAGGAGGCGGTGATGCTGTGTTGTTGGAGGAGCGGGCCTTCTTTGCCAGTGTTCTCCCCGTCCCTGGGGAGGGGCGAGACGTGGGAGGTGAAGGTGAGCGGGGTGAAGACTTGCAGGTAGGGGAGGGCTTCGGTGGCGGACATGGGGAGGGGGTGGTGTGAGGTGGGTGGAGGGAGGTCCTCTTCTTCTTCTCCTTCGGCGGGGTGGGGTTGTGTGGGTGGTGGGAGGGCGGGCTTGCTGAAGGGGAGGAAGGCGATGGGGTTGAGGGCCGAGGCGAGCCAGTCTTGGATGGGGTCTGGTTTCGGGGGGTTGGCGTCTGGCGGGAGGGCGTGGCGGGTGAGGAGGTCGAGGATCTCGGCCGCGTTGGTGGGAGGGGAGGGGTCATGTCGGGAGAGGCGGGCCTGGCGGATGCGCTCGTTTTCGTGGCTTGCGATGTCTAGGTCTCGCTCGAGCTGGCTGATCTCGGCGAGCAGCGAGGCGCGGAGCTTCTTCTTGTCTGAATCGGGGTCGGCTGGCTTTAGACCGCGTATCTCGGCGTCGGTCGGCGCGGGATCCGCGGGGACTGCGGTCTGGGTTTGGCCCTTCTTAGCCGGCAACCCGAATTCAAGACCCCCCTTTTTGGGCAGTTCCGGGGGTCGTAGCGGCGGTTGTTTGAGTGGCGAGGAAATCCTAAGTCTCTCTGCCAGCGCTCGGTTCCGCTTAGCGCGCCGCGACGGCGTGTTGTGTATCCCAGAGGGGGGGGTGCTGACGACTGGGTCGGGATGTTCAGGAGTTGGTGGAAGTTCTGGCTCGGGGGCGACCACCTCTGGAAGCACGCCCGGATACACGCCCGGCTGCAATCGGGCGGAGATGGCCTTCAATAGCTCGTCGTCCTCCTCGGGAGCAGGCGGCGGAAGTGGTCTAGGCGTCGGTCTTGTGGGCGTCCCTGCAGGGCCTAGTCGCCTTGCAGGTGAGCGCAGCACACGGTCCCCTTCCGAAACTGCACGCGCTCCATCGTGGGCACCAGAACGCAGCTCAAGTTGAGTCCTCATGGCCCGCGTCAAGCTCCCCGTACTATCGGGGGTGGCTGCTCGCGAAGCCGAGGGCGGCGCATCGGGCGAGGACCGCAGCCGCCTAGGCTGGCTCTCCCGCCGTCTCAGTATGTCGGGATTGTGTCGCTCGAGGCTGGCTCGTGTCGGGGAGGCAAACGAGGGCCGACTCGGCGACGAACCGGCGCGAGGGGGCGCATCTCGGGGTGTCGTCGACTGGGGTTCTGGCTGCACGGGGACAGCGTTCCGGGGTGATGTGCGGCGTCGCTTGGGCGCCGGGGACTCCATCGCGGCGCAGTTGGGATTATGATTATGCGATCATAGTCGCGGACGGATCCGGCGCGAAATATCGGTCAACGACGCGTCGAAGTTGGACTTTGGTCTTGTTCTGGCTGATGGTTGGGGGGGGGGGTCAATGTTTTGTTTGGGAAGCTGCATCTCCAGGGTGTTGAGCGGACAGTGCGTGGGGAGCAGAAGATGCACTGTCAATGCCCACACATCGGAACTTGCATCCAGACAGACGCTCTAACAAATACCAACCAACCCCAAAGCAGCTTAAATTTGATAGCAAAAATAATGAGAAATATCACTTTATTACCGACTTCAGACTGAGATGCGCGATGCGTGGAATGGGCGGATGAGGATGCACGTGATCTGCTTGGACCCTGCGGCCCATGCTCCCGATGACGTTACCCTCGGCAAAACCTGGAGATTCCACTCTCAATTGTTGACCCCTGCGAGTCAAAAAATCGTCAATTGCAGCTCGTCCGATAACAGCCGCACCCGTTCCTCACTCGACGCTCGTGCCGCTTCATGATACCTCAATAACGCGTCATCTGCAGCTGCCACCTGCAGCCACATACACATACACCACAACTCGCGACAATGCGCCGGACATTTCTCAGCGCCCGCCCGGCGCGTGCCGTTTACCGCGCACTCGGCAGCCAACAGCCGCGGCGCACCTTTGCCACGCCGCCCATCAAGGCCGACTCCCCGCCGTCGCCCATTGAGCCGTCCAAGGAGCAGGCCCACCCGGTCGGACCCTTCTACGAGGCCATCCTGCGCACCCCCGCGCCGCTGCCGGAGAAGAAGCCCGAAGAGCCGCCCGTGACATCCCAGGCGTCGCCCGCGCAGCCACCAAAGCCGACCCCGGAGCAGCAGCAGCAGCCGTCGAAGCCCGCGGACGAGGCGAAGCCCGCCGCCCCTGCCGCCGAGGACAAGCCGTCACCGCAGCCGGCAGCCGAAGACAAGAAGCCCGCGCGGCGCCCGCGCAAACCGAGACAGCCCGCGGCCGAGACGACCGCCCCCAAGACCAAGTCGGTTCCCTCCTCCTCCTCCTCCTCCGCATCTTTAGACTCCTTCCCCCCATCCCCGGGCCCAACCCTCCTCCCACAATCACCACCACCACCACCAAACCAAACCTCCAACCCGAGCCCAGAAGAAGAAGCCCAAGCCCAAGAAGAAAACCCGCCGTCTAACGCCCTCCAGGCCCGCGCCCGCATCGTCTTCGGCGCCAGCCTAGCCGGCCCGGCCGAGCGCGCCGAGCGCCTCGCCCGCCTGCGCTCCGACAGCCGCCTGGTCGCGGGCGTGCTGGTGCCCCCCAAACCCGACGAGCCCGACAACTGCTGCATGAGCGGCTGCGTCAACTGCGTGTGGGACCGCTACCGCGACGAGATGGAGGCGTGGGCCGAGGGGAACGCCGAGGCCGAGCGCCGGCTGGCGGCCGCCGGGGTCGGGGCCGCCGTGGGCGTTACCGAGGAGTGTATGGAGGGGGTGGGGCACGACGTCGACTTGGGGGTGCATGATGCCGATGTGGATCGCGGGGCGGTCGGGGTGGATGATGATGGGGGTGGTTCGGTGGGGAATTGGGAGGCTTCTTCGGCTCCTGCTGGTGTTAATAGAGATGGGGGTGGGAGGGTTGCGGCGGCAAAAGCCTTTTGGGATGAGGAACTGTACAAAAATGTGCCCGTGGGGATTAGAGAGTTTATGAAGCAGGAGAAGAGGCTAAAAGAGAAGCACTTGCGGGAGGGCACCGTGGGCGGGTAGAGGCCGCTGGCGTGTATCATAGTTCCGGCTTCCAGGGGGATTGATAGAGTGGAGGTTCGGAGTACGTAATAAAGCGTCTCGTCACTGAAGCGTGAGAAAACCGGTGGTCAAGTACGGTGTTAACCCCACGTGCGTGCTCTCTCGAAGTGCCCTCTATCTATCCCGAAACCCAGATCCGTTCTGCGGCTGCCAATGTGCTGTCGCCGACATGCTTCCCCGCCCAGTAACTCCAACCTAATGCTCGCTGTTGCCGCCGAAACACACCGCCGAGTGCCCGACTTGCCTCGCAGGGGAGCGCGCAGATCAACCCGGACCTCTCGTCTTACTCCCCAAGATGTCGGGGACGGGTGATGCCAAACTCCCCTCATACTGCCCCCCTTGTACTCGTCATGTACGGTGGGCTGTCCTTAATTATATTTTCTGCATTTATTCTCCCGGGGAGCCTCACAGGCCCTTCTTGGCCTTGGCCGCGGCCGAGTTGCTGTCGTGCTCGTCAATGTCCATGGCCTCCCACGGGTAGCAGATCCACTCGTCGCCGACCGTCTGGGCGGCCAGGTACCGGCCGTCCATGATGTCGGCGGGCAGGACGCCCTTCTTTGTCTTGTCCTTGTTCTGGGTGGGGCCGTCTGGTCAGTACAGAGAGAGAGAGAGAGAGAGAGAGAGAGAGAGAGAGAGAGGGAACGCACGTGCAGGACGAAAATGGCAAACTCGGTCTTGAGGTCGCTGCCCATCTTGGCGCGGGCCTCCTCGACGTCCTTCTGCAGCTCCTTGACGGCGTACTCGAGCGTGGTGCGCGTGTCGTCGACCTCGTCGACGATGAGCACGCGGCGGCCGACCAGGTTGGCCATCTCGCCCAGGGCCGTCAGGTCGAGCCACTGGGTGCGCGTGACCTTTGTGCCGGGGGCCTCGACGGCGCGGTCGGCGGCGTCGGGCAGCTGCTCGTACAGCGACAGGCCGATGGCCTGGATCGGGATGTTGGGGCTGCCGGGCTGCTTGAGGAACGAGCGCAGGATGCGCGCGGGCACGTAGCCGCCGCCGCCGATGGCGATCATCAGCTGCGGCTTGAAGTCGGCCAGGATTTGCGGCGCCGCCTGCTGGCACAGCTTGTGCACCTGTTGCGCTTTAGTGAATAGTTCCATGTTGATCCCCCCGTCCAAGTCAGCAGCACGGGTCGGCGGGCGGCTCACATCGTTGTACGTGACGTAGAGTTTCTCGACCATTTTGGCGGTTGGCGGTTCGCGGTTGGTGGTTGGCGGGGTGGCTCGTCTCACAGCAGCAGCAGTCCGTCGGATGGCGGGGTTGTGTCTGCCGGATGACACCGAGGTGAGCGGGCGTGGTGGGAGAGCCGGTGATGTAAGTAACGCAACTCACCAAATTATCCGAGGAAGAAACAGAGAATATTTCGTGGGAAAGAAATCGGGAATCCTATGACATGTGCTTCGAGGCAGAAAAGGTTTCCCGCATCCTCAACCCCACCATGGATGGGCCCCGCGCTCCAGGCTTCGAGAAGAGACCGAAAAAAAAAACCAGGAACCCCGCCCGAACAGGTCGACGTCGCCGCGGCGGCTCGCGGCTTTTGCGCGTTTGCCCGCGTGTTAAAGTGTCTGACGCTTCTTTCGGGGCTCCACAGTGCCAGCCCGGCGCAGGGGGCGCTAACGGTTAGTGGAAGGTGGCGTCTGATCTGCAGGCTCCGGCGGTAAATGGGTCAAACGGCGGCGACCGCCGAAGGCCTGAAAAGTTCCATACACCTCGGTCAACAAAATCAGGGCAACTGTCCCGCCCAGGCAACCCAAAGGGCAGATGAAGGCTCGGCAGGAGCTCCTTGCGGCCGGCCGGCTCTCTGAACCCTCACTCGCTGCATCTTGACTGACAAGGCCGCGTATCACTGGCAGCACTCCTCCTGCATCATCTCGTGCTGCCTCTTCACGGCCGGCCACGGCCGGTTGCCCTCGTCCACAGCCTGCTGTGCCTCAGCCAGCCAGCGTTTCCACCTGTCGGTCGGCGGGACATAACATCCCTCCTCGACCCGGCCGTGGATCCCACTTCGCGGATGGCATACCAGAGCGTGCGGGCCAGGCTCACGCGTCCCTCGACAGAATCGGGGCCGGTGTCGGTACCCTGGTGCGCGTTGACGGCGTCGGCCGGCGTGATGTCGTCCACCTGGTACCGGCTCATGTCCCAGAAGGCGTGGCGGGGCAGCAGGCTGACGGCCCAGAACACGGCATTCAGGAAGACGTAGGACACGGTAACCGAAAGCTGGCTCTTCCATGTCGCATTGCCCAACATGATGACCGAAACCATCAGCGCGACGCTCCCAGCGGCCACCAGAGCGCCGCAGCGTGCGCCTCGGGATCGGTAAGAGCAGCGGTCGAGGATCCCAAGGTACAATTCATTCTGGATCGTCTCGTCGCACCGGACGACCGTCAAGCCGAACCCGAAAGTCTTGATGACGATAGTGATTGGAGCGGCGCTCTTGGCGCCGGCCCGAGTCTCGTAGTAGGCGTCCCTCGTCGTCCAGCTGCTGGCATACCCAATCAGAGAGCTCGCGAATCCCATGAGCGCAATCGAGATGAGCGCAGGGCCGTCTTTCCAGAGTGCCGCGGCAACGAGCAGACCGACGACCAGGACGAGGCCCAAAAGGAGGACGCCGTGCACCAGGTGGCTTGGCGGTACACGGATCATCTTGTAGTGTTCGACGACCTCGATGTCCCGGGACAGCCGAACTTGCTGGTTGTGGCGAACCCTTAGGAGGCGGAACGCACGACGGGGCACCTTATCCAGCTGGCGGAGAGCGTTGACAAAGTAGCCGACAGTCTCTCGTCGATCTACGTCGTCCTCCGAGGGCCCAGAGATCTGCGAGACCACCGCCGTTGTCTGGGGCAGCTGAGCGGGCCGGGCAGCATTCAACAGCTGCATCGCGGGGACAAGACGTGGTAGCATGACGAGGGATGATGCTGTAACGGCCCGCGCAAACTCGTCTGGCCGTGGGTCCCCGATGATGGCAAGGAGGACGATTGTTGCGGCGTCGACGCGCCAGCCGTCATTGTCTTCCAGGCCCCGGGGAAACCAGCTAGCGTTTCCAGTAGCATTGGCGAGGGCGTCCATCGTGCTAGTGCTTCGCGGTTTTGCTCCAAGAGAGGATAATTTCTCTGGTTCGTAGCTTCGGATGATGCTATTCACGTCGAGGCGCTCCGCTTGTTCGTGACATTTGCCATCCTAGGCAGGACGGGAGAGAGAGTTGAGCACTCTGCTAGTTCTCCTCTAGTCCTCTAATATTCGCGAGGCAGACAACGAGGCGCTGGCGAGGCGCCCACGCGGTTATCCGAGGCCGTGTCACCTTTCAAAGCACAGCAGTGTGATGTAGTACGCCCAGTGATTCCATGATGAAGGCAACTCAGGCGTACTGGGCCGTGACATGGGGCAGGGGGTAAACGGGAAAGAAAACTCGACAAATTTCTTGCACTTATGAGAGCAAAAGTTGTTTGATGTACCCGCTAAGCCGCCGTGAACCACCCATCCTTCCGAGGTATGTAAAGGCATGCTGAGAAGAAGTCGAATTATTTATGACACCCCTGCTAAGTAAGTATTCGTTGAATCGAACATGACCTAAATAAAGCCTTGCCTGCTTTGCCTCAACGTGAGGATCACGGTGTTGAAGAGTTCAACTTGTAAATATCCGGGTTATACGAAGAAACAATCTTGTCATTCTCATATACGCAGGAGTTAATTCGTCCTGTCCGTCCAAAGCTCAGAGACATTAAAGACAAGGCCAGTAACGCCGAAGGACTCTATTTCGTACGCTTTCGTGCTGGGACAGACAGTCGCTTGTAAGGGTAATCATCTGAATAACCGTAGGGCACCCAGATACTAGATAATAGTAGTGCGTTGTAATCATCTGAGTCCCGGGGCCAATACTCCAAACTTCCCGTTCT
Organism: Parachaetomium inaequale; assembly: GCA_033296685.1. Lineage (NCBI taxonomy): Eukaryota > Fungi > Ascomycota > Sordariomycetes > Sordariales > Chaetomiaceae > Parachaetomium > Parachaetomium inaequale. The sequence continues at coordinate 19,913 of MU854503.1, read as the reverse complement.
TCATGGTATGCCAGGAGGGTTATGGAAGATACAATCTAAATGTGTGATATAGGACAAGTTGTCTGCAGGGGGGGGGGGGGGGGGGGGGGGGGGGGGCAAGACCATTCTCAGGCGCCCAATATTTTACCAAAGGAAAATGAGGTAAAACATTCACACTATGTCGACTAACGGTTCCATATTTTGTCTACAGAAGGTTTGGGAAATGGTAATTATAAAGCTCTAGGACGCGACGCGTCCACATTCCGACCCCTGCGAAACAGGGAGGAACTCATCGTCTGAACTCGATACAACCACCAGCAGCTCCAATATACAAAATGCCACGTCAACTAGATGCTGGCGCTTCGACTTCTCCGCGTGGAAGTGTCCCGTGAGCTTCTTGAACAAAGGAAGCGGAGACGTGGCAATGGCTGACCTCTGTACTCATATAGCTCCAAGAACTCTCTTACTGCTCTCCATGAACTCCATGAACATACCTATACAGCTAAGAAGTCTCTCAATTCATCGTCTCCCATCTGCGACATCGCTGCTCACGGCAATGAAGGATTCCGCCTGCGGTACCGGTAGTGCTCTGCCCAAGGCTCCAATAGGATCAACCCATCCGCCTAAACTCCTGGATGTGCTTGATTCAAGGGCCGAGGCCGGGCGGGCAGCAGTAATAGATAAGAAAACATCTCCAAGTTCAAAGAGGTTTAGCACTCTAAAGTACGTTTGCCATCAGCACTCAACTTTAACTCATCCCTACGTACTCTTAGGTACCTCAGGAGGAGACCAAAATAGACTAATCAGTTTGACAGTCTCGACATTGAACGAGTAGAAAGCGGCACTCAACCGTCGGCTTTCAAGAAGAGTAGTGAATACCGCGAGTCGAACATAGGTCACCGCTGAAATACCAATATCAAAAAAGAGACACCTTCGTTTCTATACCAGTCTATTTCACAAGCCCTGACTGTCAATGATGTCAGCCCTCATTAGCCTCCACCCCTTGGGGGAACCAGCCGCTGCTTTCGGTGGTTTTAGCTCCATGCACAAAGGAGGCCATCATGCCAAGTGCTTCGTGATCCGGCCAGAGGTATAGAGTCACGGTAAGTTGCGGATATGAGGATTTGGCCAAGACAGAAGACTATCAGGTCATGTATCTCCCTCCCAGGGTGTCTGTGAAGGGGAAGAAGTAGTGCATCCACGGTGATAGTAACGAGGCACCCGCGAGGCGCCTACGCCGTTGTCCGAGGCTGTATCACCTCGGGGCACAGCAGTGTGTTGTGGTACATTCGGTGGCTCGGTGATCTGACTCCGGCGTTCTTGATCGTGACATGGGGTAATAACAACTGAAGACGCTATGGACCCCGATGTGTTGAATAAACACCTCAGGGATGCGAAGACAGGTTGGAAAGAAAGGCCGAACTCCACGTGACGCCACTACTAACTGGTGCTAGTAATTTACTGTCAATATAGAAGGGGAACAATCGGGGCTGGTCTGGATTGGGCAAGACAGTGATAGGGGTTGGCTAATGAAAGTCTATTCCTTTAAACAGGCAACGAGGACTCGAGTGATTGTGGGCTGCACATGTCTGGTCGTTCTATATATCATGTATGTCTCTGCTACCGCGCTCCGTCCTTTTGTTGGTCCAGAATCGTTCTCTTATACGGGCTTGTCTGAAATAGGCGGCCGATTGTCGCCCTTGAGTAGCTCGACTTTCTATCTGGACAAGAGTTAGGCTAACTAGGTATTGTATTTAGGTATGCAACCTCGGTAGAATGGGAAAGGAGAAGCGACGCCTGTAAAGGAGCCTTGAGAAGAGGAACGGCAGAATGTGCTCGAGAGTCCATTCGTTGGCTTGGGCTTGATCGGACTTCTTATCCAGCACGGCGTTCTCGCTCATATTTAAGACTGCCGCTCGACGGTCGTCGATAATGTTATTAACCAGTTCCCGAGATTGATGGGGATATTTGGGGTTGCTGGTACGAGGCGCCGTTGGGTACGGAAGACCACCGCCACGGGGTGTCGCCTGCTTCATGATTGCAAGTTGAAGCCAAGGTGGTTAAGTTAAAGCCAAGGGGGTTCGGGATAGCGATGGGGGCGACAAGTGCCGAGACAGTGGCTGGGGGATTTGGACTTTGTGTGGCTTTGTCCTTTGAACAATTCTAGACGCGCGGAAGATGCTGCTCTGTACAAGGGGTCAACCTTTGAGAGTTCGTAGGTGTACCGTGGCCATTAGTTGTAGCTGTCACTTGGGAAACTACCGACCTATGAAGGGCTTAAAATGCGGCACTGTTAGGCTATAAATACCAGTCAACCGAGAACGGAGCGAGCATTCCCCTTTCTTTGTTGATCTGTTCAAGTCAAGTCGGTTAGGTGGCGGTACATGTGGCAGGGTCACGGGCGAGACGTAACTTTTAGAGCCTGAACAGTGCTACTAGTACAGACATTGCAGAATAACTATGGGATGACGAGTATCCCGTGGCGCCCCTCCGTTTGGAAGCGTTATAACTATGGCCAAATCCATGATTATAGAAGTGGGGGAATGCCAGCCAGCATGCCGTTCACTCGTGATCATGGAGTTGGCCCCTGACGGAAGACTACTTAGGTACATTGGGCAGTCAGGGGCTGGCAAGCACCGCAGGACTTCAACCATGACTCGCAGATGAATAAAAGGAACGGGTCACGGTACCATGTCCCAGTGAACCAGTTGTAGGGAACAAAGAAGCAGACTGTTCAACAAGAGTCTTGCTAGTTAAGAGAAGGTATTGGGCATACGGGAAGGTTATAATAATACCGCAAAAAGTGCCTTGTAGTTGTATACGTATTAAGGAGATGTTAACTTTGTTCGTCTGAATATATTAGAAATGAGCACTAAAGAATGTGATTTGTAGAGTGTCGTCGTGGGTTAAACGGTTGTATATAACTATGACTGGTGACTCGGGTGTTCCACTCGCCAATGCCCCGTGAGCTTCCTAAACAAAGGGAGCAGACAGGTGGCAATCCCCCTATTATTAGTACTTAGTGCTCTATAACGCTGCCTTGCAACTCTCCATAAACTCCCCACGACACACTACCAGCGAGCACGCAGCGTAGTTGACACGTTCCCTCTATTACCGTTCCCCTCCTGCGACATCGCTGCCCAGGGCGACGGAGGATTCAGCCCGCGGCGCGGGTAGCGCCCAGCCCAAGGCACCAAGGGTATTATTGAGTCATTCACCTAGACTTCTCGAGGTACTTCATCTGAGGGCTGAAGCCGGCCGAGCAACAATGATGGGAAAGCGAACGTCTGCAGATTTGACGAAGTTGAGTACCGCCTAGGCCAAGGAACGTACTATAAAGTATGTCTGCCCTTGCTCACCTTGTTACTTACTTGACGTGATTTGACAATACAGCGAAGACTAAGTAATTAATCGGTGCAATAGAAGTTGAACAGCTTCAGGGCGACAAACCACCTTCAACCTCGAAAAAGGGAGGGGGATATAGCTAGCCTGACTAGTGCTAGGTAACCTTGGAGTGTGATTCGAGATTTAAAAGAGTTCATTGCAAATCACCACTCGTATTATTGTGAAGTTCCGAGCTTGCTCATTTCGTGACTGGTCTAGCTACTATGAGCCCTTCCCATTTTCCAAATATTGCCTGCAAGTTTACTTCTTGTACAACATCTAGGTATATAGATACCGCTACCGCATCAACGTACGACCACGCCTGAACCTGGGATATATCTTGTGGTGCATCGTTAATTTATCTGGTGTTCACCAAGACGTTCCACGTCTTGGTCTCCGTATCGCTGTACCAGGTCTCGAACATCACTGAGCATGCTTGAGCGGCTGATGGTTAGTGAATTATACACAGGGAGAGGCTTCCAGAGACATACTGTTCGCGAAGCACCATGTTGTCGAAGAAGAGCGCAGAGACATGCGTGTTGAACCGCCTACACACAGTCAGCCCCCATTCTACATTGAAGAGAACCGTGACGGATGTCTTACAATTTGTAGAGATCGATTCGGCCGTCGTAGTCTTCCACGGGGGCTGACTTTCCAACGTGCTTTTGGTAAGCGGTGAGGTATGTCTCGCCGAATCGGTTGCAAGCCGGTCTCCATTGGCCGAATTCATCTTCGTCGTCACAAGTCTCCGGTCAGTATCATCCCCTTTTCCTGTCGGCTGCTCGCGTATCAGACACTCACACTCGTTGTGGGCGTAGAAGCAACATGCGTCAAAGATGATACTGCCACCCGTCTCTCTGTCGATCCCCGAATTGGCATACCAAAGATCTCCGTGTACAAGAGAAGGCTTGACTGACCGGCCGTTGGTCTCGAGGGGCCGGAGCAGGCGCGGAATGACCCTGTTGAAGAGAATGGGAAGCAGAGCGTCAAGCTCCGGGTCAGGTCCTTTGGCCTTAATTTCCAAATCAAGAGCATGGCGGAGGCTTTTGGCAAAGAAGGTCTCCCAGCTACTCTCCCAGCCAACCAGCTGGGGAAGGTTGCCAGCGTATGTGGTGACGTGGAATCCGAACTTGCCGTTTGGGGATTGGCTGTTCTGGTGGAGTTTGGCCAGGCGGGCGGTGAAGTCGTCTGGAACGGGCATCTCATCGCCAAAGTCCCGAAACTCGCACAGGTAGAAGTGGGTTTCGGCGTCTGACCGGAACGTCCCCCAGGCGACGGGCCGCGGGGCGAAGTCGGGGACGATCCCGTGGATGGCTTTCATCGATTCGAACTCAGAGTGCATCATGTTCCTCCCGGTATCGTTTGAGATGACCTTGATGAAGAAGGACTGCCGTATTCCATCGGCAAGTTCAACATGGATGCGGCTTGTCTTGGCCCAGAAACTCTTGCCGTGGGCTGCCGTCGAGACAACTGTGCAGCCTTCGGGAAGCGCTGCAGAATCATTAGCCACTGGAATAATTGGGAAAGGAGTCAAACGAATCCCTCGGTCTTTTGATGTTGTCATCACCTGCAAGCACGGCTGGGTCGACCTTGTTGTTTCCGTTTCCAAACTCCACGCCCTCGGAGCCGTTGGAGTTCATGTTTGTTCCCGGTGTTTCGGTGCTTTGTTGCTAAAGCGGAATGCCACCGAAGCTTGGTGTGCGCAGCAGTTCGATGCCTGCCGGCTCTGGTTGTTGTTATTACTGTTGTATGTTAAGGTAGGTAGGTACCTTATTTGAATCGGAATGGCTTGAGGGAGAAACATACCTGACTGAGTGCCGCCTGAATTTCTCATCCGGTGTGGCCTGACCGAGAATCGAGACTGCGCCGCCCAAACTGCGTGGGGGCCAAACGGGGCTGGAGCCTGGCAGCAGGCTGAAGTTGCCAGCACATGAACCACCACCTAATTACCTGGTAAAAAATGCAGCTTGCAAACGCGTGGTTTTCAAGCATTCCCGTCTGAGAGTATCCGTGACGACCGAGACAGCGATAGTTACTAGCTACTATTGATACTAAACAAAGTTTCACTTTTTTCTCCTACCTGTCATGTGAGCCTTGCGAGGGACTAAACACAAAGCTCCCCTTGCACGCTTTTACCTTCACTTTTCTAGGTAATTCACACTCACTACTACCGACAGACCTTGTGATTAAAGCCTGGTATTTCGATCTATTAATCAAGTGGCGAAAGCTCTAGTTCCTGCCTCAACCTGCCAAGTTCGGTTGCTGTCGTTGACGGCTTCCTAGGTCTCGGAAAGTCACCCCTTCCATGATTCCGTTGGTGGGACATAGTAAGCCTCCTTTACCCACCCAGTGGATTCCACTTCCCGAATAGCAAGCCAAAGTGTCCGATTATCAGCATGAACCGTTCACCTGAGCAGGGTAGTAAGGTTTTTGCCGTCATCTAGCAGCGAGTAGCCACGCCAGCAGCATTGGCATCACACATGACTCCGTAGTCGGTCTGCGGAGAAGCAGTTAACACCCATCTTACATATGCCAAAGGCGTAGCCATGTACGGAAGAAGTAAATACCAGTGCTAATTAAGTCACTACCCAACCACTCCTCGCCACTCGGGTACGCAACATACCCATTACTAGGTACCTAATGAGAACGTCAGCGTGCATTGGCCCAGACAACGGCACCTCTAAACGACACCAGCTGCCACCAGGCTGCTGCAATGCACATGTGTGTATGTGACTCCAGTCGTTTCACTGACCTCAGCATGCCGAAGCCACCATCATAATGACCAATTCTTCAAAGGGCAGTCTGATTCAGAGTGGCAATCTGATGCGTTCGGTGCCGGGCGCCAACATGAACAGACATTACCCCATTGCCGGTCCGACGCCACGGATTGGGCTAGATTCCGTGTACCGAGACGAGAGGTGCATGAAACACTGAACTCGTGGGGATAAAAGGCGGCGCGGGGCTTCGTCTGTCTTGTCCCCGATTCTAGTTCTTCTCCCGTTTCTTCTTTTTCTCGTACGGGGAGGGACCTACTTATTTGAGGTATTCACTTGCAAGATGAACGCTATATTAGCACGAGCAGCTCTGGCGCTTCTGGGTAAGCCCGCCCCCCTTCTCGCCCCTCCTCTCGGCGGCAGTGAGTCTTGTTCAATTGGTCCTGACCGACTGACGGTGCAGCTTTGGCGGGAGCCGTCCAGGCGCAACAATTTGGGGGATTCAACGGCAACGGCGACCCATCCGGTTCCGCTTCCGGGTCTGGCTCCGGATCTGGGCCGTCTGGTTCCTCGGGGAGCCCCGGCTCGGGATTCAGCAGCTTCGGCGCCAACGCTAACCTTGCGGCGGCGGCGCGCACGAGGGCGACACACGGCATCCTCGCGGCGGTCACCATGGTCGTCTTGTTCCCGCTCGGGGCCATCATGGTGCGCGTCCTCCCGGCCGGCCGGATCGCGCTCTGGACGCATGGCCTGATCCAGATGGCGGCGGTTTGTGCGCTTGTCGCGGCGGCGGCGCTGGGGGTCGAGATCGTCATGGAGGTGAATGAGGGGGCTGGGGATCGGATAAACTTGGTAAGTCCTTCTCCATCCATCAGACTGGATGATTGCTGACGGGGGGGCCCTCTCGCGGCCTGTGCATCAGCTGGATGACAACAGGGTCATGAGCCACTTCATCATCGGCCTCGTCGTTATGACCTTGCTGTTGGTCCAGCCGTTCTTGGCGGCCATCCACCACGTAGAGTTCAAGGAGACGGGGAAGCGGCACGCCGCCTCGTACGCGCACCTGTTCAACGGGCGCGTCTGCATCACGCTGGGGATTGCGAATGGCGGGCTCGGGCTGTGGCTGGCCGGGGCACCGGACAAATACAAGATTGCCTACGTCGTGGCGGCCGTCGCCACGTGGACGCTGTGGATGTTGACGGCCGTGTGGACCGAGCGGCAGCTGTGGAAAAAGAGCGGCAAGACGTGGAGGCGGCGGAAGCTGAGAGAGGGCGACGTGGCGTTTTGATGGCTTCGAAGTTCGCGGGTTGTTCAATGCTGAATTGTTGCGAGTTGGGCCTGTACTGGGGAAGAAAAAAAGAAAACAGGAGGAATAAAAATATACCTAATGATGCGATGCAAAGTATGGGCAACTTCAATGTTCGGGGCGGAATCAATATTCCATGTTATGAACATGGCAGGACTGTTCATGTTTCTTGGGACTGGAGTTTGCTCTTAAATCTTCCTTATCCGCTCAAAAGGGCCCAAAACTGGTCGCTCTGAGGACAAGAAACCGCCCCCTTTGAACAACAACGAAGACAAGAAGATGTCGCTATTGTGGGGAGGCCGTGAACGTGAATCTGGAACTAGTAACGTTATTCCACTTTCATTTTGGGTCGAGTTGCTGACTCAGCAGAGTTCAGGTCACGTGCAGGAACATATTTTCTGATGATTGAAACGGTAGGGAACGCGCTCGCGCTCAGTTTTCACCTCTCCGTTTTCCAATTCCGTTTTCCGACTTTTGCTCTGGTGTGGATCTACTTAGTAATGCCGCCTTGTTGTGACCACACTTTCACTAACGCGTTTCGAACCCGCTCTTAGCCAACCAAACGTGTTTGTGACCCTCCTCTAACGTTAGAACAATAGAGCTACCTAGATAACCTAGTGACCTAGTTCTCATATCTATCTACCCGATAGCTATTGTTCAGGAAGCTGGAAAAGGTCTTTGACGAAAAGGACTACCAAATGGCCTAGCTACGACAGGAAAATAAGGCTCTCAAAGTTCGGCTAGAAAGGAGTACCACCGTCAGGAGGAAGAGGGTTGTTCCAGACCCGAACCAGCTGTTCGTCAATATTGAACAGGTCCACTGGGCGCAGGTTGCCGTTGGCCGGGCAGAGGACGCAGTAGCTGAAGAGAGCGGGTCAGAAAGCTCCGAGGAAATGGAAGACTGTATTGTAGTTGGATAGGTTGGCTGCAGTATATGGGGTTGAAGATGGGGGGGGGGTGAGCGTGCCAAGATTTTTTGGGTGGTTCAAATGTGGGGGTGGTTCAAAGGGGGGGGGGCCGACTTACCACTGAGCCTACAAAAGAATCCCAAACATGAACTATCTCCTTAGCGTCTCCGGCTTCACATTCACAATATAGAGGCTTCCCAAGATTGTTATACCCCGTGTCATAGGTACCGAGCTTGTAGTAAGGAGGTGGCTAAGTTTCATCAGTATCATGCCCGACTAGAGATCGTTAGGGTTAATACTTACAGGGCTCTCAAACTCCTCGCTCAGACAAGTCTGGCGCTCCTCCTGCTTTATCTGTCCGGTCTCTGAGTCGGCCGAATTTTGGATCGTACTCTTTGCAATTACAATGGCAGACATTCTAACTCGGACAATGAAGCAGATCATATAGCTCCTCGTATAAGGGCGATGTCTCAAGGGACCTCTATCCCGCCGGCAGTGTCGTCTGTACAGTTTCCTTAGTTGGGTGTCATTTGCCTTCAAGAAAGATGACAGGCTCCGACGCGTGTCAATCGCCATAGTCTGAGGTTAGGTGGCAGCCGGACTAGGAAAGGCGTCGTCGTTGGTTAGGTCGGCGATGACAGCAGCTCTCCTGAGTGTGTCTGGATTTTTTCTCTGCGCTCTACGCGGCCAGACGAGAGTTTTCAACGGTGGTGACGAACTCGTTGACGTCTTAATAGTGTTCAGCGTCTAGAAAAGGATAGTCGTGTCTAGTGTAAAAGTGGTAGCCGATGCGGCAATGTAGTTGGAAGGTGAAGGTGGTTAGGTTGGGGAAGAAAGAAGGAGAAGCCGAGAAACAAGAGGAAGGGGGACTTAGATAGATTAAATAGCTATCAGAAGCCGGACGGTGGTATATTCTGCCTCAAGTTGTTAGAGATTGGAAGTAGGTTCTTCCGAAGCTAGCTATATCGCCCTAGTAGTAAGGGCGAGTCTATAGGCTAGGCGAGGGTAAGGTCGTTGTAGCCGAGTCTAGATACGCTATAGGTATCTGTAGATTACTAACGGGATCCCGCCGACACTAATATAAGAGGGATAATATAGGGATATTGTAATTCGGATCCGGGAAAGGCTACAGGCGCTTAGTGTCTATAAGAAACCAATCCAGAAGGCGCTACAACTTGACGTCCTCTATCAAATATCCCTCCGAGTCCCTACTAGGCAGAATACCCTCGCAGACAATATTAGGCTATGGTTTTAGCTCGTATACTCGACTGAAGAAAGACCTCTAGGAACTGCTCGTCAATGTAACTTGCTTCAAAGTCAGGCGATTCAGGGGGTGGTGTTCAGTGAAGCCAAAAAGCTCGTTCTCCGGCACCCAGGTGCCTACGATATCGCAGAACTATAGGTCGGACTAGCGCATCTGCTACAAGGGCAGCCGCTAGCGGTTAATAGGGCTGCGTAGAAACGTCCTAATTGTCAGGGTCGTAAGCCCTAGAAATACTCCTAAGAAGTTGGCTATACTATCGTCAAGGCCCTTGCCAGCGAGGACGGCGTTTAGGCAGAGGTGTCGGATAGTCTTATACCGATACCGCCCCGGCTCTAGGTCCTATATATCCAAGAGGCTGTCTACATTGAGCCGTTGAAGACGCAAGTACGTTCCTAGGACAGGAAGCAGCTGTGAAATAGCATTCGCCACGAAGCTCTCGAAGGACAGGACCACCTAAATACTGTTCGTAAGGTTACTAAAGTGTATATAGTCCAGGTACTGTATCCGCTAGGTATAGATATAGGAAAGCGTGAGCTCCCTAAGGGTAGGGAAGTGGGCGAGAACGGTACAGAACAGCTAGATATCCGTCTCAAACGTACAGGACGCTTCCCGTCGAAGAAATTGCTCGTAGCGATGGTATGCCAGTTGGGTGGCGATTGGGTTGCACCTTGTTCTACTGCTGAGAAAGAGGACACAATACGCCCACTCCTCCTGCGAGGCGGCCACGGGCTAGGCTCCGTCGTATATAGTGAGGTAGCGCGCCGCACCGAGCGAGCTATACAGCGATCGGCTAAGCTTCTGCAATACGCCCGCAGTATCCAGGGTATTCAGGAACGAGAGCTCTCGCACCACAGCGGGGAATCCTACGTCGGTATACCAGCGGCTTAGCAGGCGAAAGCGGCGGAGGTCGGCGATTAATAGCTCCAACGCAATAGCACCGAGGAGCTCTAGGGGTAGGGTCTCCATATTAGTAAACCCGAAGCGGTTATAGCGAGCCAATCTACAGCTCTATACTAGGCTCTTTGTAGTATATCAAAACCTCAAAAACCACTCGCCTTGTCTCGCTTTCTCGTTCCCGTTTGGCGTAGGCACCCGACCGCGTTGCCGTCCTCCTTCCCGATCCCGTACCTAGCAAGCAGGTGGTAAACGGGTCAGGGCGAGCAGGGGCGCTAAGCGCTGTATTTAGGGACCCCCCTCCCCCCAGTTACGGCCCCCGCCCCCTGCCCCCCCTACCACCCACGGCCATTGCACAATGAGCGCATCTATACGGGACAGTTTCGAGCAACAACGGGCGGCGAAAGCCAAGCATGCGAGAAGCCGGAGGCGTATGAAGACGCTCTTCAAGAAAGCCATCGAACTCAGCTCCGAGGAGGATACCGAAGTCTATCTCGTAGCATTTCGTCGTAGCCGGTTCCACGAGTTCAACTCCATGCTAGACGGCGCAAGCCAGGTCTTGTTCCCGCCGGCGCCCTCCGTTGTGGTACGAGCATGATACCACGCCCCGACTTACATGCGCTAATCTGCCCCAGGCTAGGCGGTTTCCTACTACTGTTATCGGCCCGGCTATGTTTAGGGGGACTGGGGGTGGAACCAAGGTAGAAAACGGTCGAGGGGTGCCGGAAGGCGAGGGGCGAGGGAACTGTGACTGTACCGCTGGAGACCAGGATGCGCCGTGCTTTGACGAAGAGGGGCTGCCGCCCCACCACCTAGCTTAGTGAACCACTCTGTCGGTACGTTAAGGGGCTGGAGCCTCCCAATAATATCTTCTATCACCGCTGATCAAGAATCCTTCTGTAGGATAGATTCAAACGTACACTGTGTAATCCTGGCGTGGCACTTTGACCAACCAGACTTTGCCCGATGAGCTCAAGTACCCAGCTAGGATTATTTCTCTTGGCTTGTCACCCTACGCCTCCTCTCTCTTTACGTACATATGTGGCCTGTTGGCGCTTGTCACCTAATGCAAGCACCGATACCCCCGCAAGTGTCGTGCTTGCGAGCTGGTTCTGTTGATGTCCAAGGGCTTCTGTCCATCCTCCGATCAGACTCGACACGCTCAGCTCAGCATTGCTACACCATCTTCGCAAGATAATGCACGACTGGACGCGGTTGTTCGGTGACAGATCACAGGCACGTACAGTCTTGCCCCGTGCTTTACCGCGTTCCGTGGGCTACACCGGGGAAAACACGGTATATCCATAACAGTGCTGAGCCAGCCCCGGCTTGAAAGCCTTAGCCGTGACAGGTAGCAAGCAGTGTTGAGACTGGCTTCCTCCGTTGCAGCTCCAGGAGCCGGACGGACAGAATGTTCCACAGGCCTCGCTGAGCATTTAGGAGAGGGAGTATGGCATTCGACTGGTTTCAGACGGGAGACGTAGACGTCGATCCGGCGGCCGTGCAGGTACTGGAGATCAAGGCCCTGAACCACAGTATCACCCTCGTGTTCGGATCCGGAACCTATGTAAAGTACTAAGCCCCTTTTTATTCCGTCGTCAACGACAACCTTTCTAATCGGAACTAGACGGTTCCTAGCTAGGAGGGCACACTCGCAGGCAAGTGATAAATGATGATATGAAAGAGGAAGCGCTGGCCGGGAGGGAGGGAAGAAGCTGGCCGGCATAGGCTCTACGCTGAGGGATTTAGGGTAGGCTTGTACTCTGTTCAAACCACACATATAACGGGCTGTGCCCGAGGTTGGCCTCGGCGAGCCTCGGCCAGCTCACGTTAACGAGCACGGTCCACCGACGCGCCCTTAGACGAAGGTATTCCCAGATGCTCCACACCGAACATTCTAGCAACCCGCTCGAGCCACTTCACTGAACGAAGAAGCAGACCGCAGGCTGCCAGAACGTCTCGTCTTCCCTTTTCTTTCTCAAGCTTAGTGTACTCGTACAGTCGTCCTCAGATAGTGGCAATATACTCCTGAGACCGCTCCAAGACAGATCGGGAAGCTTAATTTATACGGGTCGATACCTTCATCAAAGACCTGATTATCACAAGGCGTTGCCTGTGACTGTCGTGCTATGTTTGTGACTGGGGTTAGCTGCAGTCAGGGCACAACAATATAAGTGTGTATGTAACATCGCTTCCCATTACCTGGTCGTCTTCGACTCTATAATCCTACCAATATAATCTTTCCTCAGTCACTACAGCAACAGTACCTCGAGATACAGACTCAATGCCCTATCCCTGCTCGAGATTCACAGGCCCTAAACATTCCTCCAACCCACTGTCTTCAGATTCTCAGTGCAGGTTCTAGAGAACCGTAACCCTGAAACTGTTGACCATGACAAACCACAAGCCCGCCAGCCCCACCGTGGCTGCATTCGATGCACGGACCTCAGTGGATTCACCGCAAGGGCCTACCTATGTAGATGCTCTGCACCCTGTGGCCCAAAGTAACTGGTGGCCCGTGCGCCACGTTCCTCGTTTTGCGCTTCTGGAATTCTAGATTTTGAGATTCTTTCCTTCTCTCTTCAGATTTAGTATCCTTGCAACACAATTAGGTGCCTTGCGCCCTTACCTCGAGAAGCTCTTCCTGCGCCGTGCCAAACAAAAGAACTCTATTTGGACTTCGTTTTAACTGCTGATCCGCCGCGGCAAGGCTGCGCACATTGAGGCCTAACCATGATGCCCAATCTTACCCCGCAGCTATAGATAGCCAAACCCCGCCGGATTCCCACGACGCTGAGGCACCAATCTTCGGCAGGAACCTAGTCTTCAGAATGGCATCTGCAAGAGCACAGGGCTCTCTTTGGATCCATACCGAGTTTCAGGTGAGATTTACTCTTTGTAAAGCCTTAGGTCTGGAAACTAATCTAAATTACAGAGTGTATGTTTCCAGTTAGGGATTAGAGTATAATCAGTGATAATAACCACACTTTGTAGGAGGTATGTGTAGAGGTTGCGAGGTGGCGATATATACTGATATTGGTGTGTGTGGTGGTATAGCAAGTAAGTGGATCCTTTGAGATGGATGAGATGGTGATGATTGCTGACCTTGGTGTGT